>CP137685.1:13140724-13182785 GCA_037976565.1 Mesocentrotus franciscanus
TTTTGTTGTTTTATTTCATTTCTAACTATAATTCAATATTTTGACCCCAAAACAAACACCTAAATTTTAAACAAGACCAAATAACCAATGTTTTATCTCTTTTTAGGAAAAATGATATTTCCATATGTTTTGTACACAAATCACGAAAATGAGCGATTTTCGGGCCGACATGTAAAGACAAAAGATCACGTGACTTTGTAACGGTACGTCCGATTTTCAAAAAAAATGTTTTAAAAGATGCGCAAGACTCGAAAAAATAAAGTCATGAAGCGGCGGGGCGTCAACCGTATGCGTTTCCGAACAATCAGAAAAATTGCGGAGGGGGCCATGATGGCCCCTAGCCTTTAGGGTTAAGGTAATACAAAGTATTGGTATGGGGTCATGAATTAGGTTCTAATGAACATATAGGAAAGCATATGCGATTTTACAATATTCAATGATAGTTTTCGCGGTTGAAATCAAGTCTCAAGTGATGAAATTATAAAGAATAAACTCTTTATGTTGTATAGCTCCCTCTCGAGACTGATATTACTTTAGCTTTAAAACTATGTTTCTTGACTACAATCGACCGATTTGCTATTACCGTTTGAAAATTATATGTCAGAAGTGCATATTCTGAGATTGTCATGGTCGCAGCTGCCATGGAATGGCCTTAGGCACTATTTGAAATATTTGAAATTTACCGGGAGCACCGGTAAATTTTTGATTATTCAATTTTCTAGAAAGCAGAAGTATTTTAGGGGCTAATTTTTTAGTGCTAATAATACATCGACAGGGGCATCCAAATATATCAACATTTTAAAGGATTACTATCCATCCAATTTTCAAAATTTCCCAAAACTTTGCATTACCTTTAATATCTCTCATCATTGGTTAAAATTATGTTATATTGTAAATTACAATCTTTATCCAAGCATCTCATTTGTCCATTTTCTTCTATTTCAAGCTTTATCTCGTCTCTCCTTTTCATTTACCTGTCTTTTTGCATTTCGATGTTGGTTTGTATGTGCATGCGCAATGTTATTCTTTCTTTGTATATTACTGTGCATATTAACGTATTTTGTTTATCCAATATCAATGCATTGTAGTTTAATGTCATTTTCAATAATCTGGAAAATTCAATTTGTTTCAGCCTTCGACTGCTACTTTGAATGTATGTTTTTTAGTTAATAAACCAATTCAAAATTAAATAAGTTCAAAGTCAAAATATTAATCTAAAGATAGATATATAGTGCCGATGTGGGAAACAAAGCAAATTATCAACCCCTTTTCTCGTGCGGATGGAAACTATCATCGCCTATAAAATGATCTCAGGTATGTTACGTACTTTACCATCTTCCCTCGCCTTCAGCTCTGAAAAATTGCTGCCCCGAGATTACATCTAGGTCAATAGTTCATCAGGATCCAAATAATCACGTTATCTAAATTATCAAGAATGAAAGATAAACTTATACTACATTTTAAGGAAAAGATATCAAATTTGATTTAATTCTTACTTCCCCCCTTGACCTTCAGATTCAATGACGCCAATGACACCGACGTCGAACTGTATGTCAGGGTATAGTAACCCTGAAACGTTGTGGTAACCGACATGATAATCAACTCCCTGTGCAACTATGACCAAAGGTCCACTAAACTCCACGACATTGTCCTCTCGGTAGCCGTAGACAACGATGTCAACCTCATCCACGCCTTCAAGGTTATCTTTGTCCCACGTGATCTTGAAGTCGGACTCTCTTCGGTTGCTTTCCGTTACCGAGGAAAATACATTGTCAGGAATGTCCTCGACACTGACTGTAGGGAAAAGTTCATTGTCTAGATAATCCGGGCATCGTCTCACGAAATCGTCATGAATACAAGTTCGTCGACATCCCATTGAAACGTCTATATTACAATCAACTCTCGTTTCACTGGGATGTCGGCGAACTTATACTTATACTTCACTTTCGTGAATGATGCCCAGGTACATGAACATGATAACAAGGCAATCTATTTTAATAATCCTTGAGACTTGTGATTAAGTCACTCTCTAGTCTAAACCTCATATCAAAGCACTGTAAAGCACTCAAGTTATATGTTTATGTTTTAGCCTTTCAGTACATTAGGGACTTTTAGATTTGCACGACGAGAATGTAGACTGCTACGTGGACATCCTTTTAAGGCAATGTGACGTCCTTTTAAGGCACTGGCAGTGCACGGCAGTGTGCCTTAAAAGGACGTCACATTGCCTTAAATGATGTCCACGTAGCAGTCCACGTTCTCGTCGTGCAAATCTAAAAGTCCCTAATGTCTACGTGCTTAGAATCAAATAATGTTGACATGCTCTGTCTAGTGTGCTTTGTAAACGTACATGAATTATATTTAGGCATTTTACGAGAAAGATGATGCCAACAGATGAAGAAGCAAGTAAAATTGATAACCATTAACAGTTGTTTATTGGTTGGAATTAAGATTTAGAACATTAACGTATCATTTATTTCTGAACGAACTATCATTTTTAAGAACTCTCGGCGTTTATTGTAATGCATAGCTATAGCATAAGCCAACGATTCTGATCTGATGACAGCATAAGGTGGACATGGTTATAGCTTTTTACAAAAGACGATGGTCATATGAACTTACTAATTGTGAACAATCCTGTGAAATCGAACGTGAGTCCGTCGTCTAGAGACACGCGCAGGGGAATCTGTCCAACCTTGTAGAAAGTCGGCGAAACGCAGAGGGCGATCTCGTCTTCCAGAAGTCTTCCAGAAGTCTCGAATCCGTCGAAATCACAGATAATCAGGTTGGTTGAATTGAAGCACGGTCCGTTGATGAGAACCTGAGTTCCACCAAGCATTGAACCAACCAATGGGAACAAGGAAATGGCACCTGTCAGGAGGAAAACCAACCTCTGGTTAACGAAGTGGTATGAACGAGGGCGTGGTACACTTATATTACGTTCCTCGGTGTACTTAAGTTCACGCGGGTAAAGAGAGAGAGAAGGACACAGACGCACGCACCCATGAACGCACTACACACACTCACTTTCCTAAGCACCCCCACACAATACCTTGTCATTCGACCAGGTTTTGAATTATAAATCAAGAGATGACTACAAACATAATTATTTTAGATATCTTCTAATTGACCGAATCAATTAAGTAGTTCATTTTCACCAATTCTATGATACGTTACATTATCCTGATACTTATTTTTTTAAAGGAAATCAACAAAAAGGTATATCACAAACCAAGTAATCATATCTAACTTTATTGATTTTTGGTGTGAAGCTGTCCGATAGCAAGAACACAAATGAGTACATGGAATGGTTGGATCCGGGAGAAACTGAGGTGGAAGTGGTAAAGAGGAATGGATTGAGATGGATGGGTCATGAGTGAAGGAAAGAGGACGATGAGCATGTGAAAAGAGCGTGGGATCTGGAAGTGGACAAGGGGCAAAGGAAGACCGGCGATTTCTTGGAAAGAAATGGTGATGAAATATAGCAATAAGGTTTGGTTCAAATGGGGAAGGTGCTCGAGACAAGAAGAAGAGGAGAGAAGGAGTGTCATCATGACCCGAGAGTAAATAACCCCTTGTAAAAGGAAAATTATGATGATGATGATGATGATGATGATGATTACGTCAGCAATCGCAAGAATGGTTTTGGTTGTTTACACACCGGAGCTTGTACATTCTAGCCCTTCGATGTTGGAGTTGTCTGTTCTGAACACCCATCTTCCAGCTACACCGATGTTCGATGTCGTTTCGATATCGACGACGGCCGCTGTCCGAGATCCAGGGACACTATAAAAGGTCACTCCGTCACCAGCGTTGAATCCAACCTAAGATTCAAGCATGTGAACTTTGAAGCAATACTTCCGAAGAAATGTCACTTGATACGGGTTCGATTCATATTTTTATTCATCTCATTTCATGTCATATTGCCCTGTTCGGTGTTTGCCCCCCAAAAAATAAATAACCAAAAATAAAATAAAGAAAGAGTGAAAATCGCCAGAGTTTTTTGACCTATCTATTAGTTGATGAGAAACTAAATTGACATACTTCTGACTCCAAGCTACTGCACAGCTTTTTTTTCTCTGTTTGGATGGAAATAGACCAAACGAATTCAGCATTGTTTTAAATATTACCGATCGAGATCTACACTAGCTTTGATTTTCCTCCTGTTCTCTTTTTAAGGTAACGATTATAACATGTATGTCTATTCCCTTTTATCGATACATGCAGTATAGCATTTGAACGGGTTTTATGTTCCAGCAGTGCATCATTACTTGCACCGAAGCATCACCCCTTTAATCTATGTGAATGCACAGTTCACTTCAGCCTCTTGCATTCCTGACTAAACTAAAACCAAAATCATGAAAAGGATCTTCCAAAATTAAGACCCTAATACCAGAGTCACAACCGACGCGACCGACATCAAACTGACCAAAAATTACTTTACACCAAATGTTGGAGTCGGTTTGGCGGTGTGACTAATGTATTATCCTTAGAAATGGGAGGGGCTACTGTAATACATGAGCTCGTTACCATATACACAATCGTGTCCCTAGTTTATAAGAAGAAGGAGGTACAAATTAAACGACATCATGATTTACCTGAGCAGGGAAACCACCAAGACCAGTGCTATCATTACCACCACTAGCAGTTCCTGTTGTCCAGTTGATATCACCGTAATTAAAGATGGCGAAGGAGTAACGGCCATCTGTCACCATAACAGCTTGAAAGGAATTCCTCTGAAATAAAACATAAAAATTATCAAAATTTATATCTTGATATGAATACTAAATAATATTCGATGAAACAAAACGGATAACACTGGAGGATGGTGAATGAAATGACTATCAACTTTTAGTAATTTTAGTGAAAGATAAAGACGTACCAAAGAAAGTGAAAAAGGCAAAAACATTTGAAAACGGACCAAAATGCATAATAAGTCAAATAGTGTTTTACACATTGGCAAATGTTTGATCAGCTTGATTTCAAGGAGGTTTGCAGATGGGTCTAATATCTGCTGTAATCCTTTTATCGTGTATGCAAATTGACCGACGGGACTTTCAAAAGAGGCGAATGTCCTCTAGTTAATACAAGATTTCCATAAGAATTAAATGCAGATTATTTTTTTTTTCGTGGAAATTCGTCGGTTTTTTTTTAATTACATCGCCATACTAAGGTGGTTAGGGAGGTTGGTCAATGGCATGAATGCTATGTGGGAAAAACTTGGAAATAACTGGTTGAATTGTTTTGGAAGTCTAAATTTGATATTAAATTGTGATTTTCAAGTACATAATACATTCTATGTTTGATAGGAAAATACCGTTGTTTTATGTCGAAATGATTCGTGCTTGGACTCTGGTTGATAAAAGAATTTTGGGAAAGAAACTCCCGGTTGAAAAGAATATTTTATGGCATAATCAATATATTGTTTTCAAGAAAACACCGTGTTTCTATAAAGAATGGTTTCATAGTGGAGTAATCCGTTTGGAAGAAATTTTGGCTATTAATGGAGGATTTAAAAGTGTGGAAGAAATAATAGCTTTATTGAAATTTAGAAATAGCAAAAGATCTGCAATATTTGATTATGCAAAGTTACGTCAAGCCATACCTAAAATTCGGCTTGCCCAAATATCCAATGATAAAAAGCAAGATGTATCACCGCTAACTATTCCCAAATTAAAAGTAGTTAAAACTGTAAAGGGCTTATTAAGTGATATAACGTCAAGATTTTTGTATAACCATCTGATACAGCAGGAAGGGGTAAATACACGATGCCTGTTTCTTCTGGGAAAATATGTTAAGGATGAATACAAAATGGAAGATATGTTTTGAACGGAATTTATTACAAGTAAAAGGAAACAAATTGAGAGAATTTTATTTTAAAGTGTTGTATAACATATTGCCTGTGAAAAGAAATTTATGTAAATGGAGAATGAGTGAAGATGCAAAATGCAATACTTGTCAGGTAGATGAAGATTTGATACATGCCTTGGTCACGTGTAAATTAAATAACACCTTTCGGGCATATGTTACCTGGTTGATTAAAAAAAAATTTCACAAATGTGTTGTCATCAACATTGATCTTTTGATAAAAAATAGCGAACATAACGAAATAGATGATTTTATTACCATAGCTTTTTGGAAAGTTTATAAATCGATTTTGTTACGAAATTATAAGGGTGTTGATAATAAAGAATCCAGTTTGAGTTTTTTTTATTTGCTTTTGAACTACGAAAGAGACTAGAAGTTAACAGGAAATGTACTGGTAAACCTTTGTTTAGACTTCCTAATGTATTATCTGATTTTGTTTGATATTTTGATATGAATGTGAAATGAAAGTCTTCAGATTATGAATAAATGCTATTGAAAGAAAGAAAAAATTACATCGCCATAACAGTGACGACAGATGATAAATATGAATAGGTTCAGCGGCGAACTAACGATTAAGCCAGTATACTTACGATGGAGGTATCAGAAGCACCGTAGAAAGCCACGCTGTCCCAGGTTGCGATGTACATCCATGACGACAAAAAGTCTCTCATGTCAACAAATGATGCTCTTATCACGCCATCAGCTTCGAGGAATATGTCGTCGTTTTGGGCGAATCGTAAGACTTGTCGATAGGATAGAGTCCCACCATTCCTCGTGTCAACATCAGTCCAGAATGGGGTCAAAAGTCGTCGGCCATCAGCGAGTGGAAACGGATCGGGGGTAAATTGACCTACTCGCCAAGAACGAGATGACACCGTTATTGTTAACCTGCATCAACATATATATACAAGCGATTGGTAGTAGATTTTAGTGACAAGGCTGGAACATCATAGAGAGAATGAGAGGGAAAGCACGGAAACGAAAACAAAGAAATGGGGAGACAGATAGAGAAGGCGGTAGTAAGTATTAATTTAGCCAATTCACGTGGAAAGTTGAAAAGACGAACGGTAACATTTGAATTAAAAAGAAGAAACATTAATCAGTTCATACGGATATACACACACGCAAACGCACGCATACGTACACATATATATATATATATAGAGAGAGAGAGAGAGAGATGAGGACGATAAAGAAAACGAGATATATATATATATATATAAAGAGAGAAAGGAGAGAGAGAGAGAGAGAGGGGGCGAAAGTAGGAATTGTTGACCATGCATTAGTCATTTGACCCATGCCCTAGGCGGTTACAACCGCAGCAAGTCTCCGATGTAAAATACGCTGGGATTATTAAAATCTTGTCTTTCCTTTTAAAATTCAAAATAAGTTAAAGAATTGTTAGATTTGATATCTTTATCATGTTCATGGTACATCGATTGTGTTAAGATGTTTATATACAAAACATGTGACGTAAAATCTTATCTATGATATGTATTCATAAATTTGATGTCATGTAACGGGTTTCGATAAATTTCTTTTAAACCAAATGTTTTGGTTCCAGCAACGAGGGACTTACAAAAAGACTGGTATGGTCGTGATCGAAGAACGGGAAGGCGACGGAAATTGGTAGCTCGTCTGTGGAACCGTCATCGTTGGCTGGTAGGAATTCGTCCCCTTCATTTAATCCAAATGGAAAGAACAGACCTGAACAATGGGGAAAATAAAGGGGATTCATAATAATAATAGTCATAATAATAATACAAATTTATGTCATAGTGAAAATGAGCTGAGTGCAGTGTCTGTATGAACATTTTTAATTAATCCATTTGATTTTAAGTTCTCCAATTAGGGCAGACTTAATACTTCGATTTTTGAAAAAACAATATAATATTTTGGTTCCCTTGCTTAATTCTTCGACCGTTGTGCTCACTATATAAAGAAGAAATTAATATAAAACCACTTATCATTTTTCAAAATGCGCAACTCTACATAGGCCTACTGCTCGATTGCTGCGCTCCCCTGAAATTTCCTTAGCCGATTTTCTTGCCCCTTGCCTCTACATTTACGTAGATAAGTTTGTTAGGGAGGGGAGGGTCGTAGTTTTCAAGATAGTTCTGGGCGCCATATTCAATACAAACGCCAATGTTAGTTAAGAGTAGATTTCAAGATGAAGTTGGTACAATGAATATTAGACTCCTCAGGGGGCCCAGGGTTCCAAAGATAGAACACAGTACTCAACCGAGAGTTACTGGACGGTTGGGGTACATAATTTCTACCTTCACACCTCCTTTTCTTCTTGAAAAGGAAAGATATTTGTGAAATTTGATGATAACATACTCTACTGCTACCTGGGGAGTGCTTCACAAAGACT
Organism: Mesocentrotus franciscanus; assembly: GCA_037976565.1. Classification (NCBI taxonomy): domain Eukaryota; kingdom Metazoa; phylum Echinodermata; class Echinoidea; order Camarodonta; family Strongylocentrotidae; genus Mesocentrotus; species Mesocentrotus franciscanus. The sequence goes on from CP137685.1 coordinate 13,148,967, forward strand.
TAGATCGACTTTAAGTTGGACTTAACCATGACAGGCCGTTCATGCCACCGTTTGCTCTCACCATTTACTGGCATTGGGCTCTCAAGGTACGTACAAATCATGGTCACAAATTTACAGAATTTACATTTTTGATAAATCATTATGGAAGGAAAAATATAATCTAAACAGTGGCATGAACGTCCTGCCATAGTAAAGTCCAACTTAAAGTCGATCTAAGTCTTTGTGAAACACTCCCCAGGTCAATAATGTCCCTTCCATGTCGTAGGCAGATGTAGAGGAGATTTCGAGTCAATATTTATCACGAATTTTCCTCTTTCACTCTTCACAATGTGCTTGAAAATATCTTTAGGGCTTGTAAGAGTGTGTAGAGTTTGTCACTGATTTCATCTCCTTTAAGCCGCTTCAGCTTCTCCAGGGCATCACTGGTACTGTGGGTGCATACTCTCATCCCTCCCCCCCCCCAAAAAAAATGATGCATTCAATCGGTAGAATGATACATGAAATAGCTTTTTAGTGAAAGAAAAGATTTGCATTCTGAGACATGAACAAAGTGGAGGGAGGGGTTTAGAACTTCAACCACCCCACCCCACCACCCCTCCTCCTCCTCCTCACAAACTCGAGCACTTTGTGCAAAAAAAACCAATATTCATAATGTACATTGTATAGAGATGAAAGAATCTTTACAAAGCATTTTCTGGTAGATTATAGTGAAATGTTTGTGATTGGGTTATAAATTTTGCCACCGCCCCCTCACACACACACGCACACGCACACACGCTCTTTATCTCTAAGCTTTGGCTTAATACATTAGGTACAAGTATTGTTTTGTCCAAGACAATTTTGACGATAAATGGCATAACATTATTCGTTCATATCGAAACTTGACGATTTTAGTTCTAAACTTGAACAAGTGCAACAATGCTGTTGAGAGAAAAGTGCCCCCCTACCAACAGATATACACACTATCAATATAAATTAGAGAAACTAGTGGAAAGTATCATTATTTTGTATAGAAAATAGATCACACAATTGTCACAAAACATTTAAAATCGTATGATACAAGAAAAAGTCTTTCAAAACCTTTTGCTCCCTTCTCTTCTTTTTCTAAAGTTTGACAAAAGTTGATTTCTACACGTTTTCATTTTACTTTATCATGATTGATTGATTTATTGATTGATTGGTTGGTTGGTCGGATGGTCGGTTGATTGATTGATTGATTGGTTGGTTGGTCGGATGGTTGGTTGTTTGATTGATTGATTGATTGGATGATTGATTGATTCATTGATTGATTGATTGATTGATTGATTGATTGGGGTATTGATTGGGTGAATGATTGATTGGGTGAATAATTTATTGATTGATTTAGTTATTCATTTGTCGGGGGACAAGACGCCAATTAAAGGCGTTAGTGAACTAACATGTGATTTGAATTCATAAGACAGGCGCGGTCTAAACGACTTAACAGACTGAAGAGGGGCAAATAAGGGAAAGGAACCAAAGTGCAATATATGCGCAAAAATATGCTAAGTAAAGAAATCATATGAGAAAAAAGGTATTGGTAGCGTAGCAGAGGTGGCACCTTGCTCTGCGTACGTTGGTAAGGTTATAATATTGCATCTAATGATGTAACATAGCATACATTATTCACAAACAAGTCTTAGCGCATTCCTTCTGATTTGTTAAAATTGAACCTCCATGATCACGTCGATGTATCTTTCAGTCGACATGTTGATGATCTGGAAGCTCCTCTTGTTCATGACCTGCTAGTATTGCAAGTGGATTCACTATGTGACAGGTACCAAGAAATTGTGAAGGAACTTGGTTTAATAGAAATGACAGATCAATATCGGACGACTATATTAGAATAGGATTTCCAGAGTATTTCAGTCCTCGATCAGAGAAGCGGTTCAGTACTTATATCTGAGCAGGGAGGAACTCCCACCTCCCTGGACCGCGCCTGTCTTATGAATTCAAATCACATGTTAGTTCACTAACGCCTTTAATTGGCGTCTTGTCCCCCGACAAATGAATAACTAAATCAATCAATAAATTATTCACCCAATCAATCATTCACCCAATCAATACCCCAATCAATCAATCAATCAATCAATCAATCAATGAATCAATCAATCATCCAATCAATCAATCAATCAAACAACCAACCATCCGACCAACCAACCAATCAATCAATAAATCAATCAATCATGATAAAGTAAAATGAAAACGTGTAGAAATCAACTTTTGTCAAACTTTAGAAAAAGAAGAGAAGGGAGCAAAAGGTTTTGAAAGACTTTTTCTTGTATCATACGATTTTAAATGTTTTGTGACAATTGTGTGATCTATTTTCTATACAAAATAATGATACTTTCCACTAGTTTCTCTAATTTATATTGATAGTGTGTATATCTGTTGGTAGGGGGGGGGCACTTTTCTCTCAACAACATTGTTGCACTTGTTCAAGTTTAGAACTAAAATCGTCAAGTTTCGATATGAACGAATAATGTTATGCCATTTATCGTCAAAATTGTCTTGGACAAAACAATACTTGTACCTAATGTATTAAGCCAAAGCTTAGAGATAAAGAGCGTGTGTGCGTGTGCGTGTGTGTGTGAGGGGGGGGGGCGGTGGCAAAATTTATAACCCAATCACAAACATTTCACTATAATCTACCAGAAAATGCTTTGTAAAGATTCTTTCATCTCTATACAATGTACATTATGAATATTGGTTTTTTTTGCACAAAGTGCTCGAGTTTGTGAGGAGGAGGAGGAGGGGGTGGGGTGGGGTGGGGTGGTTGAAGTTCTAAACCCTCCCTCCACTTTGTTCATGTCTCAGAATGCAAATCTTTTCTTTCACTAAAAAGCTATTTCATGTATCATTCTACCGATTGAATGCATCATTTTTTTGGGGAGGGATGAGGGGGGATCGGTGATGCATTCACAGCAGAAAGGGACAGGTTGAAAGTTCTGAGCCCAACCATGCATTATCTACGTGCTTCAGACTGCAAACCATGCCTGTTACTGTGGTGCAGACCTTATTTATTGCATCATTCGACCGATAGCCCAATTTGCTTTTCTAGCAAGCATCATCGGTTGCTATTACCATACCATTATTATTACCATAGCAACGGGAACAACGAGATATTTCTATTTAACCAAAATATAATGAAGCTGCATCATTTGACAATACCGTTTATCTGAATGATGATAGCATCCACTAGCGATATATTCTATTTTTCATTTCACTAAATTCTGTTGCCAATGAGAATGCAGCCCTTAGTAAACTTTAATTCTTGTCGTTAAAAAAGCAATGAAATTGCAATATGGATATGATATCTACCTCATTTTTTTATAGCAGTTTTGTGTGTATGTCGACCAAGAAACTGCTTCAGCACCATACTTTACTGCTGCGCGAGCGACGCCACCGAGCAAAAAGGGAAAGAAAAAAGAGAAGATTTTTGAGGTCACATACCGACCGATATTGTTCTCATCATTATAAGACTATGATGAGGATTAAGCACAATGAAATAATAATATAGACATTCAATATATTACTTAGTGAGATAAATTATGAATGCGAGCGAGCGTAGCGATCACGTTTTATGGGAAATTTGAGAAAAAAATGCTCCCAGTCACTTTTAATTAGGTCCCATATTAGGAAGGGTATGGAAACTATATTCTTTCTGGGGAAATGAGGGATGATGAGATCATCTTTTCATGTAGCACAAATAGTAATTATGTCTCAGTCATTAAACATGAATGACATTTGGTAAATGCAGTCCCCTTGAGTTTGAAAAATCTTGCATTGCCTAAACGGTAATACTATTTAACAAAGGACAGGTGATTAACTTGACACACTATGAAGTTCAAAATGGCACAGGGTTTAGTAGAAGATTGAAAGAAGGTCGGAAAATGCAGGTTTTAGCAGTTGTATGCAATATATCAAGGTAGTTTAAAGGGACAAATGTTTTAGTGTAAAATGGGCATACTTCTTTAATATCTAGAGAAGGGATAATTGATAGCTTTAAGAACGAGAACGATTATATTTCTAATAGGGGTACAGATCGTTCTAATAAAATTTGGGGCATTGCGCTTCATTGTGGTGGTAGAAAAGGTTCCTGTTACTACACAAAACTCCTCCAACGGCATTGAGATGGGACAAGTAGGGTTCAATTTCAGTCAAAGTGGAAAAACAGGTAAAGAGGGGCCACTTAGCAAAGGTCAATTATAAAAGTCAGTAACAAGAGGAACTTAGCATAATTTAAACTTTGAAAGGGGCATTTATAAAAGGTGAAATGGGGCATTTATAAGAAGGGGATATGGAAGGGGCTCTTAGTAGAAAGGTAAAATGGGCACTAATCAGAATTAAATAGGAACAGGGGCACCTGTCAAAGTAAAAGGGGCATTGCTCATACCTAAAAAGTTTACTTTACACTAAAATGTTGTACAAGGCATGATGGCGTCAATTGTTTTATTTATAAATAATTCGATTGTCATATACATATAATTTTCATTCCATGAAGAGTTGTTGCACGTTACCTAGCCATCATGTATATATGTAGTTTACCATTATTTGGTTTTCTTTAAAAGAGTGATATGATAATGCATCAGTATCTATATTACTCATGTGTGCATAATATTTTTCTAAGTTTAGGCAGATTTGTGTAGTCAAAAGGTTAATTTCCACTTCGGCTAACATTGTCAGGTGGCTGTTTTGCCTCCTAGGTAGATGAAAGGTTATTCAGAAAGCCTGCGTGTAGAACTTTCCGCAGAGAGGACAAATAGAAGTGTTGACGTAGGGCCTCCTGTTATGTTCTCATGACAACTATACTTATTTTACTTTGAAACTGACAATGACAATGCTTGTACGGGGATGTGGAGGGGAAAATCCCTTTTTATTGCAACAGAATACCGTTCCATGTTTTCACTACAATTACCACCCCCTATCATCACCCCCGCAGAGCGACGCCTCTGCATTAGTGATCATTACTTTTTAAACATATAACAAATACATGGATTTTAGCGAAAGTCATATTTTTGGAATGTATGATCACAAATTACAATCTTTGCTCATTTTTTTAATGAAAATCCTCCCCAAGAATATTGAATGTAGCATCATTTTGTAGAAAGGTTAAAATTTAGTTCATATAAATTATGTCACCTCATAAAATGGTAATTGAGGTGCTGCTAAAAAGTAAAAGAAATAAAAATAAAAATCGTTCAACATTGGTTATACATGGCGAGATGACGCCCTTTGTTCTATTTTTAAATATTCATTATGTCATATATATATATATATATATATATAAGTTACATTCCATGCAGAGTTGTTGCACGTTCCCTAGCCATGATGTATATTTGTATTTTACCAATTTTTTGTTTTTCTTGAAGTAATGCATCAGTATTTATATTTCTCATGTGTGCATAATACTTTTACAAGTTTGGGCAGATTTGTGTTGTCAAAAGGTAAGTTCCCACTTCGGTTACCATTGTATGGGTTCATGAAAAGTTTTTTCAGAAATCCTGTGTGTAGAAGAGACCGCAAAGACGACAAATATAGGTATTTACGTATAGGACCTCCTGTTTGGTTTTAATGACCACTATTCTTATTTTAATTTTAAAATGATAATAAAAATGCTTGCACGGGGGGCCTCAGGGAAAAAGCCTTTTTTATTGCGACAGAATATCGTGCCACGTTAATATTTCGACATTTATTTTTATGTTACCTTGCTAATTTTATTTTTATATAGACCTAGAGAGTCGTTAGTTTTGTGACCCAGCTGGAAAAAAAGAAATAGAAACCCGTTAATATTAAAATTTCTCAACTCCATTGCTCCGTCGGAGTCATAGTCTAATAGATATACGAGACGGGGAAGGACGGGGGCTCTTCTAATGAATTTTAGAGTTCCATTAATTAAATCGAGCAACCATCACCTCATTTATATTTGGCCAGCGACATGCCAAAATATCCTGATATTTATGTGCCGAAATATTATCTTTTATACATAAGCCTAGTGAATTGTGATGATGAAATAACAAATAAAACAAAATAAATACAAGTTTAGAATTTTGCTCCCTCGCTGTTCTCGCTCGCAAAGTCTAAGAACAGAACCAGTAAGATTATTAATGAGATACCCAAAAGTCCTCATATTTGGGCAGCGTGTATTTTGATGACGAAGTAATATCTTTTTTCCAATAAAAGGGTCTTTAGTGGTAGCTAGCTTCGCTCGCTTGTATGCAGATACTAGTAGGTTTGAGCCGGGCGCGGAATTGCATTGCTTGCCCAAGGCGCGGCCACAAATTAGGTATGCCACTGGGCATCACATACCCGTCCTTTGGTAGAAAAGAAGATACTTAAAGGAAAGATCAATGAGCGGACTGGCCATTATGAGTTGGAGGAGTTTGATTTGATTTGATTTGATTTATTTCCGTTTCAATATGAATATATTCTAACATGCATATGCTACATATGAATTCAATAATGTAATAAAACAAAGCAATACGATTGTATACAAGCCAAATTAGAAATATTAAAGAACATAGTTGTCCTTAATATTTAGAGTGAAACAGATGGCATGTTAACTAAGTAAGGCTTGTATGACATAAGCCCCTAAAACTTAGTTACATAAATATTAACAGAGGGTTTAGGTCAGAATAGTTATAACTATATGATTATAAAAAAAAAATCGAAAGTTTCGCCATGGGCTGCTCTTTATTTTGGCTTAAGGAAGAGCCTGTGGATTTGTGGTCTGGTGGTCGGTTGATAAGTCTACTTTATATTGAGTGGCTGGTCGCAACGAAATTTCACAACCGATTTTCAGTCCCAGTCCGCCATACAAAAACCCATCAAACTACAGTGATTTTTTTGTCAAATACGTGGGATGTATGAAAATATGAATTGAATAAAGTAGGGTACTTTCTAGATGCCTGTATTGCTTTTGTGTTTCGATCGATCGACAAAGCTGTTGTAGTGCTGGCTACTTTAGGACCTGATGGATAGCCATACATTATTTTGTCCTTCTTCTTGTTGTTCTTTTCTTCTTATGTGTACCTCACTGGAATGGCAACCGAAGACATTAACTTTGATAATCAGTTAGTGCTAGTGTGACAACAGGGCATCCAGTTTCAGGAAGATGGGCGAGCACCTCCATCACTTTCTGCATGGGAGACCAAAAAATGGCCATGAAAAATAAAATAAACTAATGATTATATATCTAAGTATCTAGGGTAAAAACTGGTCTCCGACCTCCTCCTATCGAAGCGTCGAGCGGGCCAGAGTGATTTCCGTGGGGGGACGTAAACAAGTAAATTTGAATTCCTTTTCTATCCCAACCCTTCACAAATGCAATTTTAGGAGTTTCTATCCTTTACATCGCCATGGTATAGGAAGTTTTGGGTGTTCATGCCAATATCATGTACCTAAACAAAAACCCACACGAACCTTCTGAAACATGAGTGACCCAGGCCAATCCCTTCCCAAGTGGGTTGACATGTAGCCATTATAGCATCGGTTGTCTTTGAGGTGACATGCTGAGAGATAAAATGCACATCCAACCATTGTGGGCATGGTGGGTGGAAACAAAGAGTTCTCCATGTACTTACACAGTGTCCATAACGTAGAACCAAGAAGGTAGGACTAGACAATGGCAAATAGACAACCGTGATTTGGGTTATAAATATTTGCCAATATTGGCACCCATATTGTGCCCCTTTGGATCATCGTCCCTTGCAACCAGACAGATTCACGATTGATGGGATTCTAGACATGATAGTTTCACACTTAGGCCCTTATCACTTTTGATATGAAGAAGCAATTTTAAAAATTTAGAACTATTGCTTTATTATAAAACGTACAACACACTGTTGTTGTTTTTATACGATACATATCATGAATAAAGCAATAAACTGTATTTTGATGTCTTTATGATAAAAATCATTTCCAAACATATAGAATGTGACACCATCTTGTAGGAAGGTTAAATGTCGTTCATATGACACCTCATAAAATGGTAAAATGAGGTGCTGTTAAAAAGTAATATTAAAAATCGTTGTTGTCATTTACATATAATTTACATACCTTGCACGTTCCCTAGCCATCCTGCATGTTTGTATTGTACCATTATTTTGTTTTCTTGAAACGAGTGATATAATGATGGAGCAGTATTTAAATTTTCCACGTGTGTATAATATTTTCATACGTTTTGTAAGTTTTGTGTTGTCAAAAGGTAACTTCCCACTTCGGCTAAAATTGTCAATAGGCTGTTTGATTTGATTTGTTTATTTTCCACTCAATATCCAAAATTAGAATAACATAATTATATAAACCATACAGTATTACAATATATAACATAATAAATTAATTATACAAGTAACGAATATTGATAAGTATGTATCTACGAAACGAAAAAGTTTACAAAGTACATTCAAGTTTGAGAATAAGACAACATATTTTAAATTCCTTGATTTAACAGAGAGGGAAAAAAGGGAATCTCAGAAAAGCTAAGCTTGTTGAGCGAGATTCCCAGTGTAAATTAAATACTAGGCCATCGTCAGCGTGCATCAAATCTTGCGCATGCCTGCTCCGAGAGAGACTCCAGACGCACCCGCCCGCGTCAGATCCCTGGGTCTTCCCCACCGAGGCTCATTCCGCATTCATCAGTCTGCCGTTGCCAGGTCAAACAAGTTCTATGCTTGTCCGACATGGCAACCAGCAGTATAAACTATTGTACAACGAACAAGCCCCGACAAAAGAAACACATAGATCCGGCATAAACGAATGAACCCGCGCGTCTGAGGACTCTTTGGGAAAAAAAACATGCACAAATAAGAAAACACGCCGAAAAGGGTCCATTGTAATTATGTACATAGGAATATATATCATTATGAGCGATAGAAGAAAAAAAAAACAGACGATGAGGAAAGAAAAAAAAAATGCATGTGATGAAAACACACACAAAGGATGAGAAAGCAGGAGTTTTACCCCCTGGATAGATGAAAAAGTTATTCAGAAAGCCTGTGTGTAGAGTTTCCCTCAAAAAGGACAATAGAGGCGTTGACGTAGGACCTCCTGTTTGGTTATCATGACAACTAAAGGCCTACTTATTTTACCTTGAAACTAAAAATTAAAATGCTTGTACGGGGATCTAGAGGGGAAAACCCCTATTTATTGCGACAGAATATCGTGCCACGTTTACACTACAATCTCCAAATCGCGACTTTTACTATTCGCTTACACCTTGTCACATCAGTGAGATTAATACAAGACAGCTCAATCACGCCACCGAACCGGATCCACACCGACTCCAATTTAAATGACGTGACACCCTAGATTTCGATGTCCTCTCTTTTATATTAGGGACTTTTAGATTTGCACGACGAGAACGTGGACTGCTACGTAAGATCCTTTTAAGGCAATGTGACGTCCTTTTAAGGCAAGTTGTCAGTGCCCGGCAATGCCTTAAAAGGACGTCGCATTGCCTTAAAAGGATCTCCACGTAGCAGTCCACGTTCTCGTCGTGCACATCTAAAAGTCCCTATTATCTCTTTCATTGACTGTGTACGGACTCCCGAGTCTCAAATAATCTTCGGGGACAGGGTTTTAAGAACTTGGAAATGGCACTTTAAATATACATTTTAAAAACTACATGCTTTGATTAAATGTAAGATAAAACAGGTCATACTACCCAAAAACTTAATAATTATATGGGCTCCCGATTAGTGAATTACGCAGTGCTCTTGGTTTGAACTCGCTTGTAATGGGTTTCGCTTTCTCTGTTTAGCTTACTCGTCACTATAAAATTGTGTGTGGTGAATAAGATGTGATCTCGACTAATCAAATTATTTCCTTCTCTTTTTCTTCGTTTTTCTTCAAAACCTGATTTTTTTCTCTCCAATTATGCTGACTTTTACACCAGGAAACACCACTCGCCATCTCATATTTTGTTTATTCCTTATATTGACATATTTCATGTATTTACTTTCGGTATTTAAAGGCTATTTACAATGATAATATACTGTTTTTTACGTATGGGAAGACCAATGTATATGTTAACATTCAGGAAAGAGGAATGTGAATTTCCTTTTGAATTTTATTTGTTTACTTTTCATCTTCATTCATCTTCATCTATTACTTCTACACGTGTCTTAGCACTATACCTCCTTCATTCTGTACAGCTAATCTCCTTCTGCAAATCTATCACTCTCAAGAAGATACCTTTCACCAAAATAAGTTCACAGAGTCGCCGTTGCAGCTGTTTTGAAGGAAATTTCACTTATCGCCGCGAGCGTTGATTCAACTAATATACTATGTGGTAATGACCAGGACTGTCAATATCATACTCCAGAATATGTTGTATCGCAATGCATTGACAATCCCATTAGTAAAACCTCACGCAGTATCATACACTGTAATGCAAGGAACCTCAATAAATAAATTAATTGAGACTTTCCTATCAACCTTAATGTTTTCCCTTCTCTGTAATTGCCATCTCCGAAACATGGCTGAATAAAAATTCCCCTCCCTTAACTAATTTAGAACATTATACTATGATTCGAGCAGATCGTGCATCAGGAAGAGGAGGTGGGGTTGCTTTATACATCAATGATGAGTTCAATTTTAAACCAAGATTCGATGTTCACATTAAAGAAATCGAATCAACTTTCAACGAAATTGAAAATATTAAGGGAACATAAGGAAAATCTCAAGAAAATAAGGAAATATATTTAACATGCGATTTTAATGTAGAAATTTTGCATTTCCTACAAAACCACAATGTTGCAACTGTTCTTAATTTATTATCTTCCCATGCATGCATCCACTAATCAATAAACCAACTAGAATAAACGCATTTGCCGCTTTAAAACAAAAACTTTAACAACGGCCTTATTTATTCGGAAATATCAGATCATCTGCCAATATTCTCAATTCATTACAAAACGCGTTTTAAAAACCATGATGCTGAAAAACATCGAAAAGTTAATTCTGTCAATATCCAACACTTCAAAACTGAATTCACAATTTATTCACAAAATTGAATGCTTTATCTGCAACCTCTTTTCTTACTTTAATAACGACATACATTAACAAAAAATAAACCATCCCAGAAAGGCATTAAAACGCCATGGCTTACTAAAGGAAGAATAAAATCTATCAAGAAAAGATATCAACCACATAAATTATCTATTCGCAGTTCGTCTTCTCGAAACCTAAATAATTATAAAAAGTACCGTAATGTGTTAACCAACATTATATGGAATTCTCGCAAAAGACATTGCCACAACTAGGACAAGTTTAAGGCAATATGAACTCAACATGGAATGTAATAAATGGAATTATTGGAAAGAAAACTAGAATTTCGTACCAAACCAAGTCTTTTAAGGGTCATAGACATTAAAAGATAGAAGTACATTTTCGATCTTATAAAAAAAAAGAAGAATTTGAGCACTAGACTAGGGAAAAACAAGCAGACAAGGTAACATATAGACAAAAGAATTCGGAATCATTCTGATATTCTTGTCGTTATTTGTTAACACTTTGCTCAACTATGCCCCAACAATAACCAACAAGAGTGAGTGAGAGAGAGAGAGAGAGAGGAGGGGAAAAGAAATTAGTTTGGTAGAACCAAAAAGAAATTATCAGTCCTCAAAAGACAAGAACAGAAACCTTATTAAGATAGAAAGATTTAAATTTGGAAAGTTGAATATAACTAATTTTTATGATCTTACTTTGATCTGCCTCTGATGACTTTAGTACATCACAGATAATAGCGACGCAGAAGAAAAAAGTAATTTCCTTTTTCAAAATCATCCCAGAGATTGACAAGTCTGTCAAATCTATCAGAATCTTCTTCCTCTTCTTCTTCTTCTTCTTCTTCTTCTTCTTCTTCTTCTTCTTCTTCTTCTCCTTCCCCTTCTTCTAAGTAGTAACGACAGACTTTTGTCTGTCTTTCTATGATATCCTCGTTGCTACACTCTCTGGCTCCTCCTCTTACAAGTTCTGGCCTCTCACTAGACTAGTGCCTGGACTACATAATTATCCCTGTCCTTGATTCTGAATTCGTACGCCATAAGGACGTGCGCGCCCGCCCACACACAAGCCATATGTACAAGAGAATCACGCGCGCATACACATCCCTTTTCGGGTAGGCTAAATACTAATCTTGACAACGAGGACAATCTCTATATAAACAACCGCAAACACAAACATACAAGCCGAGCAGTATGGACAAAAAATTCAATGAAAAATTATGGGACACAGACAATTTTGGTTATTCACCTATGTGTATTAAAATATAAATACTAAAGACTATACAGTGCGTATAAAAAGAAAGATAAAAAGAAAGTGTATACAACTTTGGTAGCTTCTAATTAAAAAGTTATAACCTATGTGACTTTAAATCATATTTTATTTTAAAGAAAAACTGATACTCTGTCTAATAATACCATTTTTATAATTGTGCTGTCAAGGATGACTGAACAGCAGACTTTTCAAAAAGTATTGTCAAAATCCTCTTGTACCAGGTTTTGGCTGAATCAACGAATGTGGGTCAAAAGTCATTATATGTGTGTTTCGCATTTCAAAAACAATTGCTCATTTTTTCTTCATTGACTATTAGACAGTTTGAAAAAAAAATCTTTGATATTAATCATCATTTGTGTGTTATTTCATACCCAAAACTTGAACAAGCAATGCTATTTTCAGAATAAAACTGAATAATCTATGATTTTTTTATCTTCATATCTCTCAACACATTATTATACAGAATTGAAGTTATTCCTTTATCAAAACACCTAATCTGGCCCAAAGCCCTCTCCCTCCCTTTCCTGTTCTCCAACTCCTTGGACTTAACCCCCTTCCCCTCTCTCCTTCCAATTGATCCTTTCCTTGATCAATTAATGTTATTCTTAAAAAAATATCTCTTCCAAACTTAGATTAGGTAAGAATATAAAGTCGAAAATATTATTACAGTCGTTCCATATCAAACGGACTTTTTCACATTGAATAACGTTAATTCATCCAAACTTCCAATAGATTAATATAAAATTGTGACAATATTATCTTCAATAGTCCTAGGAGATAGTCACATGAAAATATGAATTTTCCTCCCAACTGTTTTGTGGCATAATTGAAATACTGCTTTCATTTCATTTAATTATCTTCTGCAAGTTTTTTTAACCTGCATTACCCTCTGTGCGTTAATAAAAAAAAATCGAAATCCATCATTTTTAGACCTCTAAACTGCTAATCTAAATACAAGGTATTTTTGTGATTGGTTTTCCTCCCACCCCACAAAAATTAGAAAGTCATCTATTTAAATCCTTATATATGCATCTTGGGACAGGTGTGAGGAATGCCACATAATTGAAATAAGAATACACACACAACTTTAAGAACTATTCTACCCATCATTGTTAAATCTCTCTGCTTCCACCAACTCAACAATTTCTATATTTTACTTTATTTAGTATTTCTTTATAAATTTAAATTTTTATTTTACTTCTACATTTAAGGGAAAAAAATAGCCCTAGAATCTTTACAAATTCTAACAAAGATATATTATATAACTTTCCTTGAAATGCGCCTTACAACAGTACTTTTATTTTTTCATTGTTTACATGAAGTCCAGGTATTTTTCTAAAATTCTCCAACAGTTTTATTGCTTTATTTCAGATGGATTGATTATTCAATCTAAAGCCAACTGAGTTTGAGTTTGAGTTTGAAGTTTATTATCCAAACAAAAAGTACATCAATATTACAATCAATTGTGAATGTTTAACACTGAAAGGATAAATGGGACCAGAAAATAGCATTAAATGCTAATCGTGTCTGGTACCACTAACACACAAAAGTATCACAACAATGAATGAGAATGTAATGAATAAATATGAATTACTATTGAATACACACTTAAGCTACAAACTATTCTACATCTAGGCTAAATATGCTCTGTGATTAAATACAAAGCTTTGGTATTTTACACTAAATAAAAAGATAAAGAATTATATAACATACTATTTACAAATAGGCAAGAAACTTCGGTTCAAAGTTCAAAACAATTATTCTATTAACATTTGTGATATTAGAGTTCTACGAACTAGACAGAGTATGGAGAAAGAAGTAATGCATAATTTGGGTCTCTTGAAAGCACAATAAAATTGAATCAATCATTCGTAAGCTTTTTTTGTGGATAATAAATAGAAAGAGGATAGCAAGAACATTCTGATTGAATTAAACCAAAACAATGACTAAAAGAATCATGTTGAACTGAATGACACAAACGGATTTTTTTTAAAACAAAGTTAATCACCGGAATGAGGAAATTCGGGATATTGATGAAAGCCATTTATTAATAGAACAATGCCATACAGTCGTTAATGAAATGCCTACAGGAAAGTCACCAGGTAACAGGGGTAGATCTAGCTTTTTGCTAAGGGGGTTTGACCCAATGACGATGCGATTTTTTGCTATTTTGAACCCCCATAAGTGATGTTTCCTGGCTTCTTTTAACACAATGGAGACCAAAAAAAGCAGTGCATGATAACGTCTTTTTAAATCAAGTAACAGTTTAATACACAGTTATATCCAGAGTTATCATGTGCAGGGGCGGATCTAGCTTTTTGCTAGGGGGTTGACCCAATGACGATGCGGATACTGTGTGGGTCTGGACACATGATGGCGTTTTTCTATGAACATCACATTTTCACTTGGCAGCCCAAGGAGGGGGTTAAACCCCTAACCCCCGTAGATCCGCCACTGGGTAACAATGTTCTCACAAAGGAATTCTTTGTAAGAATCTGGGACTTTGTATTTGCTTCGATTCAATAGACCATGAGTTTGTTTGTAAAGCACTGGAATTTGTTTGCGTAGGTCCAACATTAATTTAATTATTTAAAACACTCTATAGTAACATTAAAGGGAGTGTAGTATGTCAAATTCTGGTTAACGCCATCTACGTCTTCTTTTGGACAACTGCACGTAATCGAATGGACTTGATTAACGGTAGTCAGCGACTTAAAAACATGGTCAGCGGGCGCTAGCGTTCGCGAAACAGACCGCTTTCGCAGATCGGTTTCGCATAATTATGTTGCACGCACGTGAATGCTGCGGTCGCCTCGTCCGTAGTCGTATACTCGATTGGCCCCGAGTAGGGCCACGGGAAAGACACATAGCCTCGTCATGCTACACTCCCTTTGAAGGGTGTGTACTCTATAACGGTACTTTAACTGAATATTTCTCTACATTAGTAAGACAAGGGGACCCTTTATCCCCTAACCCTTTTTTGATCGCAATTGAAATTGTAGTCTCTCTTTCAAGAAATATAATATAAATTAGAGGTTTTACTTCTGGCTCAAGTAAATCAAAACTATGTCTATATGAAGAGGATTTTGTGCATTTTGTTTAGATTATAATTCACTTGAATTATTATTCGATGTGCAAAGAAATTCGATGTGAAATTTACCAGTGGAAAAACAGAAATATTAAAGGTTGGAAATCATCGATGTGTTCAGGATATGGATGGTATCCACCTAGTAGATAAATAACATAATCTTATAGGAACAAAAGTTGGGTACAATGCTAATGAATATCAGGAACTTATTCTGAGGGATATACTTTTATCACTCAGGCTAGTACTAAATGTTTGGAAACAAATGAATTAACATAATTTGGTAAAATACAGATTATTAAATCTTTCGGTATATCTAAGTTCATACCTATTCTCATCAATTCTTATTTCCAGCTGGGTTGTGAAGGAAATTGAGACTATATTTGAAGACTTTCAATAGAAAGGTAAGGACAAAGTTAGACGTAATGTCCTTATACACAAAGTTGAGAAAGGAGGTCTCTCCATTCTTTGCCTCTATTTTGGAAAATCGGTCACGGTTATAGCTCATCTGTAGAGGATGAACCTTATGCCAATCAGATTATATTGAACAATTTTGAGATAGAGATTGACAATAACAAACTATTTTTTGTAAACATTTGTTTGAAAAGGGAATTGTAACTAGACATCATATTATGTTGCCAGATGGTGCAATGAAAAGGATACGACTTGTTGAAAAATCGAGTCATCATAAATAGGAATGACTACTAATTGCTGCAAGGAGAAGTTTCATGCATAAAGAAGGGCAGTGATTAAAAAGAGACATCTTAATGTGATAACAAGTAGTTAATTTTATGTACACTTTGTTGAAATTTATCAGGATGTGCACTTTTAAAGTGGGAAACAAACTGTATATATGCATATACAGCGTACATGTACCGTGTATGGTAATTATCGCATGACAACATAACTAAACAGATAAATTGATAGATGAAGTGCTTTGCTTTATGGTATAAAACCGCAAACGAAAAAAATACTTACAATGTTTAGTCGACCGACTTCTAAGAGAGATATGAGAGAGAGAGAGAGAGAAAGAGTAGGAGGAGGAGGGGGGGGGGGTTAAAGCCAAGAAAGTGAGCACTGAATAATTTGAAACTAATTAATGTGTTATGCCGACGGTCATTGATTATGGATGATGGAATATGCAGGTTTTTAATCCATTTTATGTGGTTTCATGATTAAAGTGAGGAAAGACGCGATAAATAACGACGACGAGGACGATGACAATGATGATGATGATTCGAATTTGGCTTAAACAGAAAAAAATTCATAATGGTGTTTTATTTGAATTAGCAAGACTAATGTACACTGTTGCTCATAAAGTTGGAATTTTTTTTCTTACCCCAATTTATGGAATGATTTTTACAATGATTTATTCCTAATAGATCTAGATAATAGTTTACATTCTCAGATTTTATTGAATAAAAATGTTTGTGGCCATGCCTTGAACCATAATGCATGACCACACAGAGAATTTTTTTTTCTGTTGGGGACCGGGGGAAAATGCAATGAGTTATTGATAATTTATTGAATTTTCTTTGTTTTTTTAATATTTGTGGGGGCTGCCCCCTACTCTAGCCCTCGCTGCGTACAGTCGTGATTCAGTGGCAAAGTAATGGCCTCGTAACTGTGAGGCCCCAGGATCAAAACAATGTCGATGTGCAATTATTATTGCCCTTTTGTGAGGCATTAATCCTCATTACTGTCAGTTATGACTTAAGGGCGTAGGACCCCTATAGTTGATTAGCATAGTAGCATACAGATGCTTAAGCAGTCACGCAAAACAAACACTTGCAAATTATTATGCAATAAAATCTGTGAATGTAAACTATTATCTAGATCTTTTAGGAATAAATCATTGTCAAAATCCTTCCATAAATTGGGGTTAAAAAATATTCCAACTATATGAGCAAGAGTGTATTTATAGATTTTTGCATTCATTCAAATTGATTTTTTGTATTCATCGTAATTTGCATGTGACATGTGTAGTGTGTGACTCCTGTGAGCATTTTAGTGTATTCCTTTCATGTTCATGTTATGACCTCTCCCTTTCTGTAATTTAAGTTTATTTAACCTATTGTATTATGTTTGTGTCTTTTTTTCTTTATTCACCCCCCCCCCCTCTACCCACCTTTCCAACCACCTACCCACCCATCCCAACCAAACCAATGATTCATCCATTATCACAAACTTTTATTCGCGTGCGTAGAGTATAGCTACCAATGAGGGCCAATGAATGTAACTCTTCCCAACCTTTTTTTTACCCTTCCATAGCTAAACAAGGCAGCCCCCAGGCGCATGCCCAGATGTCAACCCACAATCAGGCCAGTCACCAGCAACATCAGCAACAAAATCAGCAGCATCAGCAATACCTGTTGCAAGCTCAAAGCCAAAACGCACATCTACATCCCTCAGCGCAAGCTGGGTTGGTCGGCGAACCCCACAACATAGTTGCGTTATGATTGCACAAGTATTCATAATTTTAAGTCAAGAGTATCATGATTTGATTGTTTTGTTCACATTCTAAGACATTTTCAAATTAGATAATATTTTTCTCATGTATTTTAAGAGTTCTGTGTCAGAAGAAGTATATTATTTTTTTCATCCTGTCTTGATAGCAGAACAAACATTCCGGGCATTCTGACTGAAATGATTGATCTTTCTAAAGATGATCTTCAGATTTAATTGGATCTTTAGGTATAACAACTATGATTATTATTTTTTTGGATGAAACAAATATGAATGCTTGAATATAAATCAATTTCAATCTTGATACTGTCACCATCGACCATCAACTGTTTATATATTGTAATATATCATATTTATTTATGTTATTAAATTCGTTAACAAATTGCCTTCTTTTGAAAATAAACAAATTTCAACGGGGTCAGAAATGCCTTTAATTATGAACAGTAATGTATAGTGGATTACGACCAACAGCGTGGTCAATAATAATCAATCAATAATGAGGATAATATTATTGATCAGGATAATAATGATAAATTATTAAAGCACGGATTGATCGAAAGCGTAGTCAGGTCACATTAACAATGTAATCAAGAAATAAAAATGATTAGTTAGCCATTTCAAACTAGTTTTGTAGCACCGTATATTGTTATCTTGTTAATATTTTGTAAGCTTGTATTTTTTTCTATTCCTTTAATAACACGTTTAGGATTTACAGTTAAGACTAAAATGTCAAATTTAAGTATGTTATGAATAAAAATCACTTACACGTGTCCATGTTTTACGTTATCATATTTATTTATTATTTATTATTGTAATTGTTTATTCATTTATGTATTATTATTGTGATCATTATTAATGTGATTATTATTAATATATTCATGGGTTTTTTTTTTTTTTTTTTTTTTGGGGGGGGCTACATTTAATGAAGAACCATTTGTAGAAACAAAAAATTACAAAGATCCCTATGCGTAACAAATTGTTATCTTGATTGTGCCCTACACAATAATGTAGAATCGCATTGATTTGACTAATTATATATTAGGCAGTTCGAAGAAATTATGAAATCATCTCTTGTTTTGCTATACATTTGTCGATATGCCTTATATAAGCCCATTGTGACCAACACTGTTCCACAATATGAGTGACAACAGGTATTCCATTTTTGTTTTTACTAATGAGACTTATTGTACATCACTGAGACACTGTCATAATCGTCTATGTGTGTGTGTAAGGGTGCTACTTGCCTAAAAAATCATACCCATTCCATTATCCCCCATAAATCCCTCTCTATCTTTATTTCCCTCTCTCTCTTTCTCTCTCTATCTCTCCCTCTCTCTCATGCTCACTTTTATTCCTTTTACCTTTTTAAAGCACTTTCATGACTTTTATAATCACATTTCGATTTCAAATTCATCTTGACGTTATTATCCAACTTGACTTGCGAAAGAGTACATTCTTACTTGAATTTAAGAAATTTTAAAGAGTTACCAAAAACGCTTTCAAACATATTTATACACGGCTGGTAAGCAACTTCATTTGTGTTTTGGTTTTGCTGGTCAAGGTGACGCAACAATAAGCTTGCTTACATTGTTGTCAAGGATTTGGCGCCTCTAGACAAGGCGCGCTTTTGTGGCGCGTTTCCGAATGCGCTCCCTTTGCACGCGAAACGCATAACACGCGATTGTGAGAGCGCGTACGTACGTGCACGTAGAAATTGTGTCATTCTCTCGTGGCTTTTGGCAGAGGCAAGACCGGCTGATGAGAGCTGGGAATGGGTGGTGCACCCGGATTACAAATTATTTTTCTCCGTGTGATCGGGCGGCATTCCTGATGGCTAAACGCTTGGATATCAGCTTAGGTATGGGGTGCAAATTTCCCTATTTTCCAGCAATTGATTACAGCACTAGTTCTGTAATCGGGTTGATACTCAAATGAGTGTGTAATGCACTTTGCTGGAATCGTTGATGAGAGCTGGGAATGGGTGGTGCACCCAGGTTACAAATAAATTTTCTCCGTGTGATCGGGCGGCATTCCTGATGGCTAACGCTTGGATATCAGGTTAGGTATGGGGTGCAAATTTCCTCATTTTCCAGCATTGATTTCAGCACTAATTGCTAAGATTTGTTAAGAATGTCCGTGGGGCAAGGTCATAATGAAATGACAAGTGTGTCATAAATTTTTATTTGGATATGTGTGAATCATATTTCTTTGAAGTACAAAATTTGTAAATATGTAAACTTTTTGGTTTCTTGTTCCCAATTTTTTGGGAGCTATTGATTAGTTATCTATAAAAATATTTATTTATGGGTGCTTATTGGTGGCGGTTAGAAAGTAAAGTTTATAATATTATGGATTAATTCAAGTTTAGGGAGAATGTCTGAATTTTGGTTAGGTAATACAGCATGGCATGGTATCGCGGTTTGATACGCATGATGTATATTTGTTGGTTTTAGAGGCTGCTTTTGAAAAAAGCAGGGGAGCCCATGAACGTGAAATTTTGTTTCCATTTTTGGTCAGCAATTATTCGCAGTAACTGTGTGCGTGTGTTGCGTAATGGATATTTTACTGTTTTATAATGAGGTTTCTGGTATGTAACTGGGAATTGGCTGGAATTACTGTGGATTTAGCTGGAATGAAGTATTTAATGTTTATTCCAAGAAACCTCAATATGGGACCGGAATTGCTTGGAATAAATACAGGTCCGACTATTTAAGAAGAGTAGGATTGATCTCTGTACCTTTGTTTTTCTGTTAACCTCGCGGAGACGGAGGCCAAAAAAGGGCACATTAGTAGCGGAGGAGATTAGCAAAAGTTCTAAGAGTTCTTTGTATATGGCAATGGCGATTTGTTTTTGTATTTGGAGGTTGCTAAGATTTGAAAAGAATGTCCGTGGAGCAAGGTCATGACGAAATGACAAGAGTGTCATCATTTGTATTCAGTATATGTGTGAATCATATTCCCTTTAACTGTACAAAGTTTGTAAATATGTAAATTTGTTGTTTCTGGTTCTCCACTTTTGTGGAGCTATTGATTAGTTATTGATAGAAATATATATTTATGGGTGGTTATTGATGGCCGTTATAAAGTAAGGTTTATAACATTATGGAGTAATCAAAGTTTAGGGAGTATGTCAGAGTTTTTGTTAGGTAATAGAGCATGGCATGAGAAAAGGATAAAAAAAAGAACAGAAGAAGAAGCAAGGGTTGCCTGCGGTACCGGGTATATGGTTTCTGGAGTGGTTATACATTCGTGCTTGATAATTAGTTGGCTTCAATTGTGTAGCATTGTTGGATAGTCTTGGGATCCTAACAATGCCTCGGGTTCGTTATCAGCTATGGCTATGGTGGTCAAATCATCATACTTAGGACACTATTTCTAACGTGTAACGGTTACGTTTATTCACTGTCTAACAACGGAACAAGAGGTGGCGCTACACCTCTTACATCTTCCCTTTTTTTTATAAAGATCATGGTGAACATAATGTATCTTCAAATATTTCACATGAATCTCCTAATAAATTTCTATACCCCTTTAACCTAACAAAGCCTTATATTTCTTATATTATGCTAACTCCAATATAAAATCCAAACCCAATTACAACTTACAATTATTACACAACTTCAATCATGTAAAATTAACATGCAACCTAAGTACTTAAATTAACATGTGTTACTTTTCAAATTTAACACCTTAGTAAAACTATCATATCTAAAATCACTTCCAAAATGTTAACTGTAACAAACAAATGTATGCCCTGTCAACTTAGGGACATGCCCAACTCATATGGCTTCTTTGCCTATACAAACAACCATATGAACTCCGAAATGTAACTTTAATTGTTTCTCCTTTGCAACTAACAAAATCTATATGAAGTTATGAACATACATATATAAACACTGTACCTCTTACTTTTCTCATTCCCCAAAAGAAAACAAAATACAAGAGAATGTATTTACTACCATATCCCTAGTATACATAAATTACAAAATGGAATAAACTTCAAAACTATTCATCCCTAAAATATCAAATGGTAAGACCGAAATGCCTATACATGAGAATCCATATACGAAGGAGACCCGTCAGAGTGGCATAATGGCTCACTATGCATATTTAAACTACTTTTAAAAGCAAATGCAAAACAAAGGGAATAACCCATTCCCAAATCTATGCAATACCAAATAAATCACCAGTGACTGAGCACTGTCTAATGCACTATTGTAAAAAAGAAAACCTACAAAATTTACATTCATGCCAAGTACAAAATAGCTGCACCAACATTTTGGGTCCATAATCATCAAATAACATATTAAGAACAAAAATACTAATGTTGTATAAAAAAGCATTAATATAAATATGCAGGACATTTGCAAGCTTTGCAAGTCTAACAAAAATACGTTGTGTACAAACAAATTAATCAAACATGTTTCCCAATTCATCTGCCACGGGAACCTGATGAAATAAAACCTATATTATAACATAACATAAATTATTCCTCATGTAATCTATCTCATCTGAACTTACAAATTACTACAAAACTAACATATTTCCCATTGTGAAAACTATAAACGGGAATAAAGTCCAAAAACCTAAATACTGTCGTTTCATTTGTGTATAAAAGGCCAACCAAAACATGGCATTATCCCTACATATTCCATATAATTGTACAGGAAAATGCACAAAAAGTAAAATCCCATTTATCATCAAATAAAACATTTCTACCAAACACAAACATGTGCATGATAAAAAAAAATAAGAAAAACAAACAACCAAACATATATATGTCTTCTAAATGTCCATATGTTTCTTTGTTTCGTTTGAAAGCGTCCACTGGCGCATATGAATGTCACCTTGAGCGTCCATTGTCTTCTTATTCTGGTATAATTTCATAGGAAGATTCCGCGTAAAACGTCCATTTCAGCGATTCAAACACCACATAAAATACACCACTGGAGAGCGTCCGTGTGTGATGAGAATGATATCTTTCGAAGAAAAAAAATCCTATAAACTATTTCCTAGAAATATAAATGTTTAAAACCTTGTTTGATTCACAATGTCCAAGCACCACCGTAAAGCGTCCAAGTGAATCATAAAATAACTTTATATAATGAGATCAAACAGCAAAGGGTCCATCCTATTCCTAACATAAATTCTAACACTTTTATATTTAAAAAAATAAAAAAAACGCCTACTAATAATAGGACAGAAGTTTACTTAATCTGATGTTTCCTCATCACGTTCAAACGTAATCTGCTAAACGGGCGGGGCGACGGACGACCCTTCGAGATCTTATCGGTCACAGGCAGCCTTCCGATCTGCGGCCGTTGGACTGCCCGCTGAAAAGCTTGTGGCTCATCCTCTGGGATATCCACTTCCACTGGTGTAGACGGAGATGGTTCTGCCGTCCTGGTTAAATGGCGTCGATTTCGTCGATACATCCGGCCCTCCGGAGTCCTCAACAAGTACGACCTGGGCTCCGAAGTCGCCTGGACCACGACAGCTTTTTGCCAGATCTTCTGATGTCCGGTTGAAGGCCTCATGCGCACCACATCTCCGGGTTTCAAGGGCTGCAGGTCTTTGGCATTTTGGTTGTAGTAAAATGCCTGTTTGGTTTTGGAAGCCTTCAGTTCTTTTGCTGCCTTGGAAACCTCCGGTTTCAGTAGCTTCATCGTCGTGGGCAGCAATGTTCTCGTCCTTCTGCTCATCATTCGTTGAGCTGGACTGCTCGTCATACCTTTTGTCAGGGTATTTCTGTATGCCAGGATACTCAGGTATGGGTCAGAGTTTGATGCTTTCGCCTTCGTCAATATGGCCTTGGCTATCTTCACTGCATTTTCAGCTCTCCCATTACTTTGAGGGTAATATGGAGAAGACGTTTTGTGTTCAAATTCCCAGTCCTTGGAGAACTTGTGAAAGTTGTCTGCGGTGAATTGTGGGCCGTTGTCTGTTATCAAGACCTGTGGGATGCCGTATCTTGCGAACTGGGCTTTCAGCTTCCTGATGACGGTGGATGACTGTGTATTTTCAAGAAAGTCAATTTCCCAGAATCCTGATAAATCATCTACAGTCACCAGATACTGCTTGTCTGAAAACTGGAAGATATCGGCACCAACTTTCATCCATGGTTGCTCTGGAATATCATGGGGTAGCAAGGTTTCCTTCTGCTGATTCTGGCCAAACGATCGGCATGTTTCACATTTCTGCATGAAGTCCGTCAATTCTGAGTTCATATTTGGCCAGTAGATGCATTCCCTTGCTCTGCGTAAGCATCCTCTATCCCGAGATGGGATGAATGCACCTTCTGCATCATCACCTTGCGCTTAGACTTTGGTATCACAACTCTCTCACCTTTGTATACGAAACAATCATCAAGGCTCAGCTCATCGCGCACATGGAAATACGGTCTCAGCTCAGGATCAACATCGTGCTGTCTGTCAGGCCATCCTTGCTGAATGACTTCCTTCAGTTTTGTCATCGAGCCGTCCTGTCTAACTGCTTCTGCCAGCTCATCCATCAGCGGTTGTGCAATTGGCACATGTCTGGCAAAATTTACAGTCTCCATCTCACTGGCAGTGTCATCAGTACAGTCAGTCAGGTACGCTCGGCTGAGAGTATCTGCCAGGTACATCTCGGGGCCTGGTCGGTAGATGATCTTCACATCGTACGTTTGCATGCGTACCAACATTCGCTGAAGTCTCTTGGGCGCCCTGAACAGTGGCTTCACACTGATGATTTCAAGAGGTTTGTGATCAGACTGGACCATCACCTTCCTGCCGTACGTATAGACATGGAACTTCTCCAGACCGTAAATTAATGCCAGGAGTTCCTTTTCTATTTGGGCATAACGAGTTTCTGCATCTGTGAGGGCCCTGCTCGAGTAGGCGATCGGCTGGCCATCCTGCATCAGTGCTGCTCCCAGCCAAACATCTGAGGCATCTGCTTGCAAGGTCAACACTTTCTCTGGATCGAAATATCTCAAGACCGGCTCGGCTGTGACCAGACGTTTGATTTCCTGCACTGCTTTCTCATGGACATCGGAACACCACCACTCGACGTCCTTCTGCGTCAGCTTCCTGAGTGGTTCACACTTGTCGCTGAGTCCTGGCAGGAACTTGCTCAGATAGTTTACAAATCCGATGAACCTTTGGACACCTTTCACATCGGTCGGGTTAGGCATGTCTAACACCGCCTTCACTTTGCTGGGGTCAGGTTTCAATCCTTGTGACGTGACCAGGTGACCAATGAATGGAATCTCTGTCACTTTCAGTCGGGCCTTCTCTTTGTTCAACTTGAGATTCACTTCACGGCAACGTTCCAAGAGATTTCGCACATTCTGATCATGATCTCGCTCTGCCTCCTCCATGGTCTTGCCTTCACCAAACACCAGTACATCATCAGCTACCGTTCTCACACCTCTGAGACCTTCGAGTGCTTGGTCCTGTCTCCTCTGAAATTCTTCAGGTGCGGTTGACAACCCAAACGGCATCCGTTGCCATCTGTAACGCCCGTATGGCGTGTTAAATGTGGTCAGATATGAACTTTCCTCATCCATGTCAACATGCCAGAATCCATTCTTAGCATCGAAAGTGCTAAATATCTTTGCATCATTCAAATCTGGTAGTACATCGTCTATTGTTGGCATGGGGTAGTGACTTCTCCTCAGCCCTTTGTTCAAGTCTTTTGGGTCGAGACAGACTCTCAGTGATCCATTCTGCTTCTCCACACAGACAAGACTCGACACCCACGGTGTAGGCCTGTCCACCGGGGCAATAATCCCACTGTCCGTCAATCTGTCTAGTTCAGACTTGAGTTTCTCTCTGAGGGCCACCGGTACTCTACGAGGCGGATGAACTACAGGCTTCACTGTGGCATCTAATTCCAGATGATAATCCCCTTCAAGCTTGCCTGTACCCTTAAAGACATCAGGGTATTGCTTCAAAATATCCTCAGTCGATGTAAATGTGGGCATACATGTAGATGAGTCAACTGCGAGTATATTTTCCATGTGGATTTCTATGAGACCCATCTCCTGGGAAGTACTGCTTCCTAGAATAGGTGTTACATCGGCTGCAATCACAATGAAGTCTACATCGTATTCTGCGTTGACCTTTGGATTGACCACTTTGAGAGTACATCTACCATCTGGCTTCATCGTGGCACGATTGTACACTCCAAGTACACTTTTTGTCGGCTTCAGTCGAGTTTCATCTAGATTAAAGCCCAAGTCCACCCGATTTTCAAAAATTATAACATGTTGTAAATAAATCAAAGGTTAAAACTGCCAAATATCACGGGCGTACTTCAATCAGGTGATTTTTAAGAGCGATTTTTGTTTCGGGTATTTCGAGCAAAACATTTATATTGCTGTACGGATGTGACGTATGCTCCTCACAACGAAAGTGCCAGCGGTATACATTCTGACAATAGGTTGTATGTAATTTAATGCATACGTCTTTGTGAAGTGCCTCTATACAAACTATTTCATTCACCTGATAAGAATAATAGTGTTTCATTATTCTTATCAGGTGAATGAAATAGTTTGTATCGAGGCACTTCACAAAGACGTATGCATTAAATTTGGTTACATTACGAATCTGTGTTGTGAGGACCCTACGTCACAACCGACTCGATCATTAACTTGTGTTTTGCTCATTAAAGAAAATTATTAAAAATAAATCTAAGCACCATTTTCCAAAACCAAGTTATATTTGGGCTTTTTAGATTTTTGTCTATCTAATCAGCTCAACTTTTCAGTGGAGTGGACTTGTACTTTAACTGCTTGTCGTGGTAGCACATTGCAGGTTGCTCCTGAGTCAACTTGAAATCTAACCTGTTCACCTTCAACAAGCATTGACGCAAAGACTCGTTTCGATGGTTTCTCTTGCATCGAGTGAATTCTATCTACCAGTTCCACTGAATTCAACTGTAACTGGTCAAAGTCATCATCTACTTCAAAGTCGTCATCTACCTCATGCACTTCCTCAGGAAACTTGGACTTGCAAACAACTTGGAAATGATTCATCTTTCCATTCCTTGCCAAATGCAGGGCATTTTTCTTTAACCTGTTCATGTTGTTTACCACAATACCTGCAGCACTTCACCATCTTTGGCTTTGATCTTGGCTTCTGTTCCGTCCACTTTAATAGTATAAGCACCTTTATTTACACCTCTATATCTCACTGCATGAACTTGTTCCTCTTCAGCGCCATCAAGTATCCCATCATTCTGCTTGGAAAGTTCTGCTGCTCGGCACGCAAGGACACACTTCTCATATGTCAGGCCAGATTCTCTCAGCAACCTCTGTCTCATGGTGCCATCTCTAATGCCACAAATGATTCTGTCTCTCAGTAGGGAGTTCTTCAGTTGACTGAAGTTGCATTGATCAGCAAGCATTCTAAGTTCTGTCAAGAATGAATCGAAAGTTTCTCCCATCTCTTGCCTGCGAGTGAAGAACTTATATCTGTCAACTGTCTCATTGTTCGGCGGCTTGCAGTGTTCACCAAGGGCATCAAGGGCATTCTTCAGGGTTTCATCAGCCGGCTTTATAGTCTTGTAGACTTCCCTACCTCTAGTACCTATTAAGTAGAGGAGCATCTGTAGCTTAGTTGTCTCTGACTTTCCTTCCATAGCCAAGTCGACATACAATGAGAACTGTTCTCTCCATTGTTCCCATTCTCTTGGTAAGTTACTAGCTTCACAATCTAGGGGTTTTAGGGGCTGTATCTGAGCCATTTTATATCTCTAACTCAGGCCTGGAATCTCCGATCAGTAGCCAGCACTATCATGTGCTATTCCCTATGGGAAATTTCTGGCGGCAGTTTCCAGTCACCCGTCAATCGGCACCCTATTCCTCCTCTAGACTTAATGTAAAAGTTAATTGCATCATCTTCCAGTCACATCAGACATTCTAGCTCTCATCTAAGTTGATAAATCACCAATTCAATGCAAAAATCCGAGAATTTACTCACTGGGCACACTCTAAAATACATCGTTCACCGCTGTTGTTGCGGTGCCTGATGATCGGTCGCCCACGTAGTGACGTACGCCATCCATGCGACAAAATTCAGTCCCATCAAATTAGTGTTTGTATAGCCATCGTCCTAGCTGCTTACCAGGATAAAAAAGCACTTCTGACACCATGTAGCATTGTTGGATAGTCTTGGGATCCTAATAATGCCTCGGGTTCGTTATTAGCTATGGCTATGGTGGTCAAATCATCATACTTAGGACACTATTTCTAACGTGTAACGGTTACGTTTATTCACTGTCTAACAACGGAACAAGAGGTGGCGCTACACCTCTTACAAATTTTTGGTGAGAATTTTCACCTCGAGCTGATTTATATGCTATCCAGCGAAACCGTGTTCTTTGTCGGCGAGCTATTTAATTTGCTCGTTGGCGGAATTTATCAATTTGGGCCTTCATCACACTTACATATAATAGCAAGAAATTATATTACCATTCGTAAGACAAGTAATTCCAGGAGCCTCGCTCGATTTTACATGCGGGGAGGTAAACCTGAGGAAGTGATGGAGCCCGGTTGGGAACACTTTTGCTGGAATCGTTGATGAGAGCTGGGAATAGGTGGTGCACCCGGGTTACTTAAAATTTTCCCCGTTTGATCGGGCGGTATTCCTGATGGCTAAACGCTTGGATTTATGTATGGGGTGCAAATTTTCTCATTTTCCAGCATTGATTCCAGCACTAGTTCTGTAATCAGGTTGGATACTCAAATTTGTGTGTAATGCACTTTTGCTGGAATCGTTGATGAGAGCTGGGAATGGGTGGTGCATCCGGGTTACATACAAATCTTTCCCGTTTGATCGGGCATTCCTGACGGCTAGCAAGGGGTGCTCGTGGCAATGTAGAGGGGACATTCGTTTACGAGAAGGGGTTTCTAGCCGTGGTTAAACCCTTCTCTGGCTACACGATTGGATTTCACATATTTGATTTTAACCCATTCCTTCCGGGAACCTGGTATACCAGGTTCAGGTGGAGCGAACTCACAGACGGGAACCTGGTATACCAGGTTCCCAAAATAGGCAGGTAAATGACGTCTTTACAAGCCTAAAATTGCCTTTCCCTGCCACTAATTCACTTAACTAGTTGATTTGAGGGTATTTCCAAAGTATATACTATCATTATCCATTGCTCCTGTTTTGTGTACTTTCATATTATTCACTATAATTGTACTTTTTCTCTCACAAGAAATTCGTATAGCAGCGTATACAGCCCCGCGATGTCTGTCCCATAGATATTGACTTTCGCTGAGACCTTTCCATACACAAATACTGATACTGCTGGTACTTTATTGGGAGCAGCGTAATCCGCGCTCGCCCTGTATGGCTTATGAAGGCACGCACCCAAATACCATACTTCCGCTCTTTTATTGTTGGAGTTTATAACCATGACAACGAACTTGACCCTCGGCCACGTTCATTTTTTCTCTTACGTAACTCTTACGTAACTGTAGGTGGGCCTAAGACATAACTCTTTTCGTATATTCTATATACTTAGGTCTAAAATACAGGTACGTTCAAATATTTCTGTGTCATTTTTGTTTGTTTATACTTTGTCAATACTTACAAACTATAATTGACAAAATTTGCCAATACTTACGAACTATTACGTTTCCCCTATCATCTTCCGCTCTAGAATCCTATTTTTTGTTTTATTTGTTGTGCCCTCTTCAAGATTTCTTTTGTTTTTGTAGGGTATTTATGCTTTTTTAAAAAATAAATAAAAGAGAAAGTTTTATTCTTTCTCTTATAATGTTGTTCACCTTCTTTTAGATAACCTTTTTGTGCTAGAGTATATAATGTCCGATGTATATTCAATAACATATAATGAACGTATCATTTTATTTTGATGCAACAGAGATTTACATTCCAAATCAAAACTTTTACTTTCTATAATTTGTGTGCAGTAACATTCTTCTCATTTCGACATTATCAGCCGCTCGTTCTCTATTTTCGTCCCCTATAATAAATATAAGGTATAATGAATTGTGTACATCATCAGGGATATGTTATAATAATTTATCTCAAGAAAGGGATGATGCCGGCATACAAGCAAATGGCGGAATATAAAACAACATGAAAGATGAAGATGTAAAACGACATTGACAGAAATACAGAGATAGAAAGACAGACATACAGACAGACTGAAAGACAGAGAGGAGAGAGAGAGAGAGAGGGAGCGGGAGAGATAGAAAGTTGGACGTCGTCTGTACTGTATTTATTATTATATTTGTCTCTCCGTCTCCGATCACCCCCAGCTCTAATGTTTTTTCTTTAGTTACTCTCTTTTTTGTTTGTTTATATCTGTCCGACGTAAATAAGTACCGTCAATATAGCATAATAAACTTTTTTCTTCATATCATTTTGATGCAACAGAGATTAACATTCTAAAGTTTTACTGTTTATAATTATTGTACAGTAATATTCTTCTCAGTTTGAAATCATCAGGCGCTCTCTGTGTTTTCCTTCTTCATATCGAGGTTATGGTATAATAATTTATCTCAAGATCGAAAGAAATACTTTCGGAATAAAAGCAAATAGCGGAACGGAAAACAGTACCAAAGATGAAGATGGAAAATGGCGCTGAGAAAGCGAGTAGGAAAGAGAAAGAGAGAGAGAGAGAGAGAGAAAGAGACATTTCTCATATCATCTTTTCGTCTGTGACATTTTACTAAGTCACATTTTAATTATTCCTTTATCTTTCAATGACTGTTATATATTTGAACGAATATTTCAGATAGGGTCAAATTTGCTTTTAGGTTATAATTATGATCAGCTATTTTTATTTAGGAGTACGTCGAAACGCGATCTCATTAAAAATCGCGGAACAGACAACACAATGAGAGATGAAGATAGAAAATGATATTGAGAAAACGAGAGAGAGAGAGAGAGAATGTTGGACGTATTGTTATTTATTATTATGATATGTGTATCTCCGATCAACCCCCACCTCACCCGCTCTGGATTCCTCTCTAGTTTCCATTGTTTTATCATGATTTACATTCGAAAGTTTTACTTTTTATAATTATTGTACAGTAATTTTCTTCTTATTTCGATTATAATCAGGCGCTCGTTCCGTGTTTTTCTTCTCCATATGGAGGTTATGGTATAATAATAATTTTTTTCAAGATCGAAAGGAATACTTTCGGAATAAAAGCAAATAGTGGAACGGAAAACAGTACCAGAGATGAAGATGGAAAATGGCGCAGAGAAAGCGAGCAAGAGAGAGAGAGAGAAATACAGGGAGAGAAAAAGAGAGAGAAAGAGAGAGAGAGAGAGAGAAAAAGAAAGCGAGAAAGAGACAGAGAGACAAAGAAAGAGACAGACAGACATAGAAAAACAATCCTTTCTTATAGTTCAAGTTCAAGTTCAAGTTTTATTTCAATTCAAATCCATAATAAACACATAGGATACACATTATGATATAATAAAAAAAAAACAGAAAACAGAAAAAATGGAAACATGTCTACAAATATACCAGAATTACACAAAGTTAATCAGCAATGAATTGGGGAAACTGCAAATAAAACCACAAGGTTCTGTCGAGGCAGTCCCTGTTATTAAAAGATATATAAAAGTTCCAACAATTGCCTATAAAAGATGTAACAATAACAAAACAGTGTACAAAACATAGGAGACGTATTAACATGCAAATATTATTATTGATTAAAAACAGATGAAGTATTTTTTAATTTTAGATTTAAAAGAGTTAAAGAAAGTAGTATCACGGATATCTCTGGGGAGAGAATTCCATATTTTCGGGCCAGTGTGTCTAAAAGTAAATAAAGAACTTGTTGATGGACATTTTTCAATAAAATAGTTATCAGGATTTCTAGTATTATAATTATGAACAGATTTTTTACATTTCATCATAGTGGCAAGATTAATCGGCAGTTTATCAGTTTTATGTTTACAAACCATGAGTGATATACAATATTGATTCAATTGAAAAATATTTAAAAGCTGCAGTTGCTGAAATAACGGTGTTAAATGGGCATTAAAATCAGACATAAAACATATTCTTACTATACGCTTTTGTAATATAAGCAGTCGTTGTAATCGTGTTGGGTATGTGTTGCCCCATACAACGTTACAATTAAATATGGTAAAACCATTGTATTATACAATAAAATCAAAATATTTTGTGGCAAGATATGACGTAATTTGCTGATGACACCTATATTTCTTGAAATTTTGTTTGAAATGGCAAGTATATGAGTATTCCAAGTTAAAGTTTGGTCAATAATTACACCTAAGAAGCTAGTTGATTGTACTCGTTTTATCGGAACATCGTTCATCTTTATATTTAATAGATTCAACGAATCAGGTGAAATAATATTTTGCTTATAATGAAAATATATAAAATTAGATTTAGATGCATTCAAAGACAATTTATTACTATTGAACCATTGTGATACATGCTGCAATTCATTATTTAAAGTTTGACATAAAATATTAATATCTTTATGAGAATAGAGGATATTGGTGTCATCAGCAAAAAGGACAAATTTCAAAGTGTTTGAACAATAATTTAAATCATTTATGTACAATAAAATTAAAAGAGGACCTAAAATTGAGCCCTGAGGTACTCCACACGTGACTTGCATTGGGTCAGATAAAACATTGTTATATACAACTATTTGGTGTCGATTATTCAAATAATTTGTTAACCATGTGTAGGCAACACCTCTGATTCCATAGTAACTTAATTTATCTAACAAAATATTGTGATCTATAGAATCAAACGCTTTGCTTAAATCTAAGAAAAGACCTACAGTGTGCAATTTATTACTTAAGGAAGATACTAAATAATCATGAACATCAATTAGAGCCATTTCAGTTGATACATTTTTGGTAAATCCATATTGGCAAGAATGTAATATTGCATTATTTAATAAAAATATATTTAAACAATTATATACAATTCTTTCTAAAATTTTTGAAAAAAATGGTAAAACTGAAACTGGTCGATAATTACTTAAGTTATGGACATCATCTTTTTTGTATATTGGGGTGACTCTGGCTATTTTCATTTCAGATGGTATAATTCCTGTACATAAAGACATATTAAAAATGTGAATAAGAGGTTCTAAAATATGATCAATAACTTTCTTAATTACACATGGATTAACATCATCTACTCGACAACTTTGAGTACTTTTTAATAATTGCACAATTGTAGTTATTTCAATTGCATTAACAGGTTTTAGAAATAAAGATGCAGCACATGGTTGAGGCAAAAAATCTCTATAATTTACAATATTATTAACAGGAATTGCATTGCATATATTCAATCCAATATTAATACAAAAATCATTGAAAGAATTTGCAATATCATGTGGATCATGAATATTCTGTCTATTTACTATAAAATATGAAGGCAAAGTCTTCCTAGATTTACCAAATATCTCATTTATTACAGACCATGTTTGATTAATATTACCTTTAGTTTTCTTAAATCTATTTGCATAACATGCCTTGCGTGCCATTTTCAATAATTTATTTACCTTGTTGCGAGCTTTATGATGCTTTAGTTTATTATTATTAGAAGAATTCTTACAATATATTTTATATAACTTGTTTTTCTTTTTTATTACATTCAATAATTCTTCGCTTAACCAAGGTTTCTTGCACTGATTCTTATTTTTTCTAGTAGAATACATTAAGTTGTTATCATAATATACCATAAATCTATGTTTAAACCGACCATATGCTATTTCTACATTACTTGGATACATAACCCCATTCCAATCCTCATTATTCAAATCTAACTTTAAACTATTTATAGTACGTTCATTGATTATACGTTTTCTAGGCATATTACACACATAATCTCTACAAATAATTTTGCCTGTTATTTGAAATATTGGTAAGATGCATCATTAAAAATATTCCCAGGGTTATACTTGAAAAAACATTGTTTGTAAATATATTATCTATAAGAGTTGCACTATT
>CP137685.1:13183285-13309682 GCA_037976565.1 Mesocentrotus franciscanus
AAATATATTATCTATAAGAGTTTGCACTATTTACAGAAATACGTGTGGGTTTATCAATTAGTGGCAAGAGTGATGAGGAATGTAAAATGTCTAAAAAATCAGCACTACATTTATTTGAACACTTTAAAAGATCAATATTAAAATCACCCATAATATAAATAAACTTATTTTCTTTATTAAGTTGTTGTAAGCATACATCAAGTGCATTAATAAAGCTTTCGACTCTTGATTGCGGTTTCCTATAAATTATTCCAACAATTATATTTTTTCCATTCTTATTCATAATTTCAATAAAAAGACATTCATTACCATCGCATTGCAATACAATATCATTCCTAATTTTTAAATTCAAAGAGTCCAAAACAAGAAAAGCCACTCCTCCTCCTCTACCACTGATACGATCAATATGAATGAATGAATATCCTTCTAAATAAAATAAAATGGGGGTATTACTTTGAATCCATGTTTCTGTGAAACCATAAATAGAAAAAGAGTAACTTAATGAATGAATAAAATCACTTATAGCTAAACAATTCTTGGATAAACTTCTCGCATTAAAATGTATAATACTAAAGTCAGTATCTAATTTTGGTAAAGACATAAATTCATCTTCCAAATAATAATTACTTTCAACTATTTCATTCTGTAAAAAACCTTCATCATCATTGTGACACGCTGGATCACATTCTAAAGAATGTTTAAATGTACTTTTTCATTTATTTATATCAATGTGTTGTTCATGCAATGCAATGGTGAAAAATATTCTTAAAGTCATCATCACTCAAATTAGAAAATGGGAACACTGGGTTCAAGCATAGAGGATACTGTGTATGATGTGTATCATCCATTTAAAAGGAGAGCATTAAATATGGCCATGAAAATCCGTCTACATAAAGAACAACAACAAAACATAGGGGTACAAGAAATATTAAACATAACAATTAATATACTGTAATTACAAAGTGTGTAACAAGTATTACAAAAATGAGGGGGGAAAAATTAAATGTAAAGTTCACTGACTAAGTTCTGAATGTGCCTACCCTAACCAGACTTTAAAATTTCCTAAGGTCTTCTTTGCACAAGATCAAGTGTTTTTTGTTGTTTTTGTCAGTCATTAGAATACGACCATCTCGTGACCATGCTCCTTTTACTTTCTCAGAGGTTCGTACATGTGCAAGCAGGTCTTGATTTGCTTTTGTGAAATCTTCCTGGATGGACTTCCGCTTACCGGCGAGCTTCCGTCGTTTGGAGATGACTTCCTGGCGCTTTCTATATGATTTAAACTTCGCAATAATTGGGCGTGGCAGGTTCTTTTCTTGATGTTTCTGCCTGGAGCCATTTCTATGGGTACGTTCCAGATCATCCTTGGAGAGATCGACCTGGAGGACTTCATTTGCTACTTGAAGAATGATGTCATCGGTATCTTCATCACGGCGTTCCTCGAAGCCGAAGAACAGGAGACAATTTCGCCTAGAGTATTGCTCCTGTTGGTCGAGCTTGCGTTGTAGTGATTTTATCTGCTCGTGTTGATTTTCAAGTTGGTTTTGGAAGTTTGCGATCTCCTTCGTCTTGCTGTCTGTTGCGATTTCGAGATCGAAGATCCTTGCCTGTTGAGTGTCGATGGTTTCCCTGATGTCAGCTAGTTGTTTGTTAACGCGCTCGATGAATCTTTTATCCCGAAAGATGTCCTGTATCACAGATGCCAGCATAGCTGATTCTCTTTCTCCTTCCCCTTGTATTCATTTGGGCTTTGTCTGTACCTGCCATGGTTTCGGTAGAGCTGGATTAGATAACCAACAATGCAGCTTAAAGTGTCCACAATAACAACCTGGGTAACAGCAGACTGGGGCAATAAGATGATTGTAGTTGACCATCAGCGCCGACAATAGATGCGCTCACTTCATGTCACAACAATACCATGACATAGAAGTATGTGTATACAAACTAGGTTTTATCGGAAATACAAAAAAGCAGGTTGGAAACAAAATTTTGCGTGTTTGGGACTATCAGCACTTTTGCTCCTCTGAGTGGTAGTAATAAACTGAGTCCAAATTTCACTATTTCATGGTTTTGACGCGATAAAACATGCTCCTGGTTGTAGTTTGAGGCTTTAAATAGTCTTACATGACTAAAGCAAGAGTCAGAAACATATATGGAATGTCAAAATACTCACAAATTAACAGAAAACACAGAGTCCAAAATCAGAGACGCGCACCAACGTGATTCCGACCATGAGTTAATGCAAATGAATTAACTACAATTGTGCAATCATTATGTCATGTTTTCATCAGTGAAATTTTACTAAATCACATTTTTTATTATTCCTTTATCTTTTCTTGATTTTTATATATTTGAATTAATATTTCAGATAGAGTCAAATTCGGTACTACGTTATAATTATGATCAGCTATATTTATTTAGGAGTACGTGGAAACGAGATCTCATTAAAAATCGCGGAACAGAAAACTGAGAGATGAAGATTGAAAACGACATTGAGAAAACGAGAGAGAGAAAGTTGGGCGTATTGTCATTTATTATTATGCTTTTTGTCTCTCCGATCAACCCCCACCCGCCCTGGATTCCTCTTTAGTTTCCATTTATCGTGACTTACGTTCAAAGGTTTTACTTTTTATAATTATTGTACAGTAATAATCTTCTTATTTCGATATCATCAGGCGCTCGTTCCATGTTTTTCTTCTCCATAATTATCGAGGTTATGGTATAATAATTTATCTCGAGATCGAATGGAATACTTTCGGAATAAAAGCAAATAGCGGAACGGAAAACAGTGCCAGAGATGAAGATGGAAAATGGCACCGATAAAGCGAGCGAGAGAGAGAGAGACATACATACAGAGAGAGGAAAAGAGAGAGAAACAATAATTTCTCACAATCATCTGTTTGTTTTTGACATTTTGCTTCATCATATCTTCTTGTTCACGCATTCCTTTATCTTGCATGATTGTTATTAATATCTTTGAATGATTATTCCAAATACGGTAAAATCTGGTTCTATGTTATTTGTTTAATAACAATTTTTATTTAGAGTACTTGGGAACGTGATCCCGTTTATATTCTATGAAAACAGTTACGACAACTGCAAAACAACAAGACCCCACCTCCCAAAAAACAGGGTTATTTGAACCCGATATACATGTGGTATACATGGATCATCAATGCTGTATGTCAGCTAATTGTGAAACAATCTATCCCCTTAATTTTTATTTCCGCTCTTCTATTGTTGGAGTTTATAACCATGACAACGACCTTTACCCTCGGTCACGTCCATTGTTCCTCTTACGTAACTTAGCTGAATAGGTGGGCCAGATCTGCGCATGCGCTATGTTCCTGCTCGTCGAAGCCACTGGCCAGGCTTGAACGCACACGCATTGTACGGCCCGCTGAGCGCTCGCACGGCAGCGAACGGATCGAGTCTTTGATTTTTATTCTCGTTTGTGAGGCGGCTATCAGGCTGAATAATGTCGGAAGGAACGGGGTAATAAGCATTTCCTTGAGTTTGAGTTGATATTATCACCTTTTGTCAACCGCCTAGTCTATATATATATATAAATGAGCAATTGTTTTTGGCATGAGATAACACACATTTTGACCCACGATCATATTGCTTCACAGCCCAAACTTGGTACAAGAGGATTTTGACAATACTTTTGAAAAGCCTGCTGTTTAGTCATCCTTGGCAGCACAATTGTTAAAATGGTATCATTAGACAGGGTATTAGTTCTTCGTTACATTACAATATGATTCAAGTTCACATAGGTTATAATTTTTTCATTAGAAACTACCAAAGTTGGGTACACTTTTTTGTATACGTACTGCAGAAACCGTACTTGAAACCCTTATGGAGGATGAATTTCGTATTTATGAAAAAAACTGTATCAGTTTAACCAATACCAATTTTCATTGATTTTTCTTTGTCACTGTTAATTTGACGCCCCTCTAAAAACTGGCGACCGGGGCACGCTCCGCCCCCGGCTACGCTACTGAATCTTACGTTATTAAGCAACATCACATCAGACTCGGATTATATGCAGTTATACTTCAATGAATGACATTCTTTATTATAATCCAAATGAATGCAAGCATGGAGTACGTTGATATGACATAATATAGGCCTTCAAAGTAACTTAAGTTACAACACAACACAGTCATCAAAGACTTAGTATCTCTTATGTTAGTCACTGTCAAATAAAGGGCTTAGTATAAGTGAAATGGATGGTATTTCAAACGTTTTGGGACATTTTGGAATGTTTTCTATCTGCTTCAAGTTAGTCAAAATATTGGATGCACAATAATGACATTAAAGGTATAGACCAGTTTTGGAAACGCCCCTCTCAAAAATAAAATGGAAGCTCTCATTACCAATCATGTGAAAGAATATGTTTTGACTGATACGTGATGATACAAATTTTGCCGGGAAACCGCCTACTAATTGACATGTTTGGTAAATTATTATATCTATCTGGACCGGATAGATGGGGTACAGTGCTTGTAACTTTACCAAGACTGGGACAAATTTTTTATCATTTTGATGATTCCAAAACCTTGCAGTACACACTAATACTTATATGCTAGATGATCAACCTTTTCTGATCGATTCCACAACGTTTCTTTCGCATGACCAGAACTGGTCTTTATCTTTAAGGTAGGTAGTCATAACAAAGAAACCTTTCCAAAAAGGAAATGCCTTTCATTCTATA
The DNA here is from genome assembly GCA_037976565.1 of Mesocentrotus franciscanus. Taxonomy (NCBI): domain Eukaryota; kingdom Metazoa; phylum Echinodermata; class Echinoidea; order Camarodonta; family Strongylocentrotidae; genus Mesocentrotus; species Mesocentrotus franciscanus. The sequence goes on from CP137685.1 coordinate 13,188,003, forward strand.
TCCCGATTATCATATTCATGAGGGCCTGTGCTAAAACTTAAAACTTTAAAGTGAGTATTTCCATGAAACTTATTATCAGTGTCTTTATCTTACAAAAGATATTTCAAGATAGAAATAAGTTGACCATCATGATTTTGGACCTTCGATATTAAATTCAGGAAAAAATGAATAAGCAGGAATGCGATTGATTACACTCCAATTTTCGGTGCATCAGTAACTCTTGTTAAACACATGAGTGTCTTGCAAATTTATTAAATAATCGATTTAGTAGCTTTGATTGCTGATATTCATCACATTAATGAAGAATTTGCCTTCGAAATTTGTTTACTTTTTCGCATCAATCGGTACACAATTGTTTATTTTATGCAAATGATGTTTACTGGACGAGAGTCGATCGCACGGTAATTGCAGTGCTACACTACGCCTGATTGATATCGCTTTCACAGATGAAAGCAGGAAAACGTAGTATCCTAATTTTACTACCATCAAGCATAACTTTACCCTACAAAGCTATGAATATAGGTTACAATTTCAAATGAATAAATTAATAAATGAATAAATGAATGAATAAATGAATAAATACATGAATAAATGAATAAATGAATGAATAAATAAACGAATAAATGAATAAAAGAATAAATAAAAAGATAAAAAAGTAAATAAATATGTTAATCAATAATGATAATAATAATGATAATAATGATAACAATAATGATAATAATTGAAGGTCCATTTATGTAGCGTATGAAGTTAATATGTAGCTGAGCCGCCATAATAATGCGCTAAAGCATTTAAGGAATTTCTTCCTACCGGGTACCAATACTTCACGCGGGTGGAGAGTGTCATATGTAGATTAATGTCTTGCCAAAGCGCCGCGACGGGACTGGAACCGGGAACCATGTGACCCACAATAATTATGTTAATAAATAATATTAATAATAATGAAGTATGAATTGAACATTGTGGTGTAAGCAATTTGCAAATAAGATATTACCGTGTCTTAAACAGTAAACAGTAACCATCTGAACAAAGAATTTTCATCATGGTCTACAAGAATGCAATTATGTATACTAATCTAAGATTTATACCATTCTTGATATGTATTTTTAATACACGCATCGTCATCTTAAAATTGTTATACCCCAGTCACACCGGCATGCAAACCGACTCCAAACCAACCGATATTTGGCCAAGGGGAAGTGTAATTTTTGTTTGGTCTGACGTCAGGTTAGCTTTGGACTTGTTGATGTGACTGAGGTCATTATCACACAGAAATACTTATACTATCTGAAACTATCTCAAATTTCTAGTCCCACAAATACCTTCCCTCTTCTATCTTTCTCATCTGAATAAAACGAGAAACGCACTCACAATCGCAAAGGCTTTAAAGGTACTATGTCCCATTTGCAGGCCAAAAATGAAAAGTTAAATTCCAACGGCATTTGAAAGACAATACTAATTTAGAACTTCCCTAAAAAAAAGGGGGGGGGGCTTGAAAATGTATTTAAGTGGGAAAATAACGACTATTAGTTGTCGAATCGACTTAGGAGCTATAGAGCCAGTAAGTACTAGTCTGATTTTTTTCAGACCATTACACCGAATGGTCGTACGTTTTATGCTGCACAAAGATTCAATCAGTTTAATTTTGGCCATTACAAGAAGTGGGTTATTGATGTAGACAAATGCTCATGTACCCTTTACAGCTCATTTTATGTATGTTATTACCAAAGATGAAAAAAGCCAGTCAGTCACTCAATAGTGTCTGACAGTGAAGTTTAGCAAGTAAACGGGTTTCCTTGCATCATTTGAATATTCGGACACTACTAACGTTTAAATTTCACAGATAGGACATACATGACATATTCATAATTCCTGCAAAGTTCTACAGAATTTGATGTTGGCTGCAAAAGGGACATAGTATCTTTAAAGGTACTATGTCCCATTTGCAGGCCCCCAAAAATGAAAAGGTTAAATTCCACCGGCATTTGAAAGATAATACTAATTTAGAACTTCCCTCAAACGAAAGGGCTTGAAAATGTCTTTTTGTGGGAAAACAACGACCGTTAGTTGTCGAATCGACATTAGTGATTGCAATCCATTTAGTAAATAGTCTGATTTTCAGACCCTTGTACCATATGGTCGTACGTTTTGTGCTGCTTAAAGATTCAATCAGTTTAAGTTTGGCCATTACAAGAAGTGGGTTATTGATGTAGACAAATGCTCATGTACCCTTTACAGTCCATTTTATGTATGTTATCACCAAAGAAAAAAAGATGTCAGTCAGTCACTCAATAGTGTCAGTCAGTCACTCAATAGTGTCTGACAGTGAACGGTTTCCTTGCATAATTTGAATACTAGGACACTGCTAACATTTAAATTTCACAAATAGGACATACGTGACATATTCATAATTCCTAAAAAGTTATACAGAATTTGATGTTGGCTGCAAATGGGACATAGAACCTTTAAAGCAAACTTGATGGAAATTTCAATAGCCTGTGGTACTGCCAAAAGAGAAATCGTGTTCGGATTATGTGATATCATCATGTTCGCACATAAAAGTGACGCACTAGGCCAATGAAATGATCGTAGGCTTATTTTTGTTAAAAGTGTTTGCGATCATGTTTTAACTTATTATTCCTGTGGGGGAAGGTGGCGATGAACTTCTTGAAGTCTCATAAAATAGATAATTAAAAAATGAAGTCAGCTTTCCTATCGCGCATTGTGCATCGATGAGTAAAGTGCTCGTTACCAGAAGAAGAAATGCTATTCGGCAAACGCAATGACGAATCTCACGAAGCGATTTAGCAAAGTGAATATCCATACCTCTGATATATACAGATACCATAGCAAAGAAGATAAGAAATCTAATGCAAAACAATAATGCACTGGTCGCACCGAATACGAGTAGGATGTGAAGCGATACAAGCAATGCCAAATGCGAATATCTCAACGGATAACCTTTAAATCACAATGCCCCTTTCTTTCTCAAGTTGGCCTTATTTGTTGAATCGCACAATTATTATGATAAAAGTATGCGCGCTTTGAATCAAAGAGAAGAGCGTTCTGTAAGTGAGCGGGGATATCACGAATCAATTTTTGATTCAGTTTGTAATAAGTACTGACATTCTCATTGCATGACGTCATTTTGTGGCGAAGATAATGAGGGCAAATAAGCAATAAACATGATTGTTTTATGCGTAGATGTCTGAATAAGCGTTAAATGTTGATTGATCAGTTACTTGTGCCGTGTTTTGGCAAAAATGCTTGCTAGTCTACAAGTACAGAATTCAATTGCTATAAATGACCACATAATAGGTATATCGTGTCTTTACAGGCAGGGGCGGCTGAGCGTCTTGCAAAGTGGGGGAGCACCAACAAAAAAGGCACTTTCTGGGAAAGGGGGCACCCACAAAGAGTAACCTACAAAACGAAAAATAACAATTTTTTAACATTGTTACAAAAGTGTAATTAATACATTATAGGGGATGATCTTCAGAATTTTAACTTGACGTGGTCCAAGATACTGCTTCATCATCAGATTTTGCTGTTGTGTATGATGGTCTGATTATTTATTTGCGAGCGTGCCAAGGGAGCGAACAAAATTTTAAAAGATTTTTTGAGGTTACATTGCGACCAATTAGTTCTCATTATTAGATGAAATAACCGATCATGATTCGGTTTTAAGCAGAATCTCATAAATGAAAGAATAATTAATACATTTGATATGCCACTTAAATGAGATAAACTATGAGTACGAACGAACGTACATGTAGGGAGCGAATTTGGAGGAAGTTTGAACAAAATTGCTCCCAGTCGCTTTGGGTACATGTTAGGAGGCTATTGGAATTCTATTGTTTCTGGGGAGATGAGGAGTGATAACAACATATTGTCATATAGCATGTAGAGTAATAACATGTCTCAATTAAAAAAACAAACTTGAATGACATTTCATATAAATGCAGTTGCCTTGAGTTTAAAAACGCGTACACCGCCTGGCTCTATATATTCTTGAATAAAAGAGCTATTTATTACCTTGGCCTAGAGAAGGATGTTGAAACCTTTGAAAACAAGCACGATTTTTGAAAGGGGCACAATTCGGTCTTATGAATTTTTTGTCATTGTGCCACCTGCCCCCTTCCGGCTACACTGCCTCTTATCGTAGTGGTAGAAAAAAAAGGTTCCTGTTACTACACAAAGCTGCTCCAATTCTTTGAAATTAGATGTAGCAATTTAGATGACCGCAAAGGGGAACAATTTGTAAGCAGCAGTGGGAAATATAGGTAGTATTAAAGGGAGCATATATCAAAGGGCAATTACATCAAAAGTAACAAGGGGAACAAAATAATGGGCACTTATCAGAAGGGGAAAAATATACTTGCTAAAAAGGAACATGGCACCTTTCGAATTTAAAGGGCACTTATCAGAGGTGAACAAGGGCATTTCTCATACCTAAAAAGGAGCTTTCATCCGAGATGAAAATGGGCTTTTCTTAGAAGGGAAATGCACTTATTACAAAAGAAAATGGATACTTGTCAAAGTAAAATGTGCCCCAGGCCATCGGGAGCGCTGCCTCTGTTTACAGGAGTTGACATGCTCCTTCTTTTTCATTCTACAGTAGAAAGCTTTTACTGAGCTTTGAGCTACGTACGAGGCCTAAAAAAGATGTTGTATTGCCCTTTATGTGCCAAAACATGGGCCGGTCGGTCGGAAATCTTTTTTTATAATTTTTTTTTCCTCTCTCGCTCTTTGGGCATATATTTTTCAGTTTTGAATGCTTTAATACATATTTTTTTAATTCATTAAACATTTTTTCCAAAAAAAACGGTAACAATATATTTTCTAAAAGCCGACCGTAGATTTCAAGATTTATGAGTCGGTCGCAGAGGGCAATACAACATCTGTTTTTGTTACGCCCTATGTAAAAGCTTAATAACTGGCAAGGTTCCTTGCATTGGTGCTTGATTAGGAAGTTGTTGTTATTGTTGTTCGATAGTTTTAACAAATCGAAGTACATTTTTCCGGCAGGTCTAGTCTTTAGCCCTTCAATTCACTATAACAGGCGTTATGACTGTCAAGGTTTTACGGGTACAAACTTCGTTTGATGCTTGCTGAGTTTACACTTTGTATAAAGCGTAATGACTGGCAGATTGATATGCCTTTAGACTTGGTGTTTGCTCAGGCAAAAGTAGATACGGGATTAGTCATTAGTGTAAGTACACTTCCCCAAAAGATAGTGTGTGTACAGTGTGTGTGTGTGTGTGAGGGAGGGGCATTTAGTTTGAAAGCCTTTTCCAAAACAGTCATGTTCAGAAGGTGAAATAGAGTGTCATTACTCTGCTTTAGTTTGCCTGTCGCCTATCCATGTACACCACTTTCCTTTACATAAGAATAAATGTCATATGAAGATTGTGAAATCATTTGATAAAAGCTGTAAAAAGAAAAAACTCAGAGGAAATGTCAGAGGTAAATTTGTCAGGGGTGAAAATGTCAGAGATAAACATATCAGAGGTAAAATATCAGAAGTTAAAATGTCAGAGGTTAAAAATGTCAGAGGTACAAAATGAGCTTACAATTAAGTACTTGTAAAAAAAATCATTGGAATCCTATATTGATAGTATCAATAAGTATAATTTTGTAATCCTCAGTTTTAAGTCAACCGTGTTTTTATATATTTTCGTTTTGTGACAAAATATATCTCATGAGAATGTCAAATGTTGTCCCATTTCATAATGTACGATGACCACCTACCGTGTCCAGATGAGAGGGGGGCATTTGGACCCCTATTTTAGAAAAAATGGGGAGGGGGGAGAAAGAAAAAAAAGAAAAGAGAGATAAATGCTCCTTATAGACCAGTGAATTAAATACAAATGGTTAGTCGCACATTCTCTGCGAACTCTTTCTCATTCGCCAAATATTTGTTTTCAAGCATTGATTTTAGCATTTAAAATTTCCCCGTGAAAGTTTGAATTTCAAAATTATGTAGTTTATTTTGGAATGCGTTAACATATTACCAGACACTGAACGCTATTTCTTCGTACTGCAGAAAAGCTTTGCAATGAAATGTCTTGTAAAAATGGTGACATACAAATAGATAACCATGAATAAAGTCCACTAAATTTGAAGAAGTGAATCTGCGGCATTTAGTGAGGAACATCAAAACAACGGAAACATTCAACTTAGTATAAACAGTTTACGCTAGGGCAGGAAGTTCATCAGTTTATCATCGTTTTAATTAGAAATTATACAAGGGTTCTAAATTAAAATGTAATCATTCATCATTGATCTCTTTCTGTGTGTGTGTTAGTTGCGTATCTCTAGAAGTTATAGGTGATATCTGTCCAATTTTTGGTTCTGTAAAGCCAACCATGCTTTTAATTCCTCGACCTCTTTGTAAACCTGGAAGCAATTGATCTTATACATTCATCATCACATTTTCTGTCGGTTATATTGCGTCTTTACTGTGTCAAACCTACCTATAATTTACCTATAGCAACATTTGCCAATCTTTGTATTATTTCATAGAATAGTTGTATGTTGATGACCACCTACCTGTTTCGTATTTGTTTACATCACCCCTCTCTCTTTCTTTCTTCCCCCCTCTCTCTCTGTCAATCCATCTCTCTCTCTCCCTCTCTCTCCATTCCTCTCCCTCTCTTGCACTCTCAATCCTCTCTCTCACTCTTTCCCTTCCACCTGCCTTTTCAAAACATGGAGCTTGTACTCCTCCTTTTTGCGGTCTTAACTTACATCACAATATACCGTTCACCAAAAACGTACTACTCATTTAATGGTAGATTCACATGTGCTCCTTGGTATTACACTCATGAATAATTTACATTTGCAAAATTGTTTACTTGTATCATTATAATTCTATAAAGTGTTTATTTCAATATTGTAAATTCCTTTGTTAAGACATTGTACAATTACTAAGCCCCGGACTGCAATGCATGTTTTTGGATAAACAAACCATTTTTATCACAATTCTACGTTTTATGATAACTTAGATATCATGAAAGCATCTTAACTCATAACATTTTTTTCGTAACGGAACTGGTTAATAGACAAAAATATATCAATAATAATTCAATCTGTGTCATTCTGCTTAACAATAAGAAATCTACATTGGGCAGCTGAATTACAATTATAGCTTACCTAAAACAATATAAAAATGATGTGTGGCGAGCCAGGGGGGGATCCAGCCGGCGACGAGGGAGGGGGCCCAATTCGTTAGAAAAAACTTTGCGATAAGCGAGGGGGGGGGGTATTTAGCACTAAACAATTTTTGTTTTGCTCAACCGGGAGCGATAAGCGGGGAGGGGTAGTGAGGACTAAAAAAAAAAAAAAAACAAACAAGTCGCGGTTACCATTTTTTTTAAAGGTAAAATTAACGTTACAATTTTTTTAAAACTTTTTTTTTGGGCCCGTGGCAGGGGGTGGGGGGAGGGGGTGGCCGGGGCCCCCCTGGATCCGCCACTATCCGCCACTATACAAGGGATTATTGACTGAGACTGGTGTTTTCTTAAATGGAAATAAAACCCACATAAGTTTCCGATTCTTTCTTATAGCGAGGCTTTTGATGGGGTCGCCATTTTAATGCAAACACGCATAATTATACATAACTTTGATATACCAAAATATCTCTGAATAAGAAAAACAAAATACTGAAAAAAGTGTAAAATTCCTTTGTGCTACGAGTTGTATTGTACAAATATTATTTATCAAAAAAAATATCAGCAAGTGTAAATATGGGGTGAAGGGCAACTTTTGACAGATGATGATAACAGATAATGATAACAATAATTATAATCAACGATTGATAACATTTAACATTTTACCATAGGAAGACTATATCACTTAGCTTACAAAATATTTACTATACAAAATACAAAATTAACATACACTCTCAACAAAAATTAACCAACTGGTTAAAATTTTAACCAACAGTTGGTTTCCAGGTGAACCTCCCAACTCTTGGTTAAAAGATTAACCAACCCTAGTTGGTTACAAGTTTAACCAACTATTTATTAAAACTTTAACTAATTATTTGCTAAACTTTTTTTAACCAACTTTAGTTGGTTTAAAATTTTACCAACTATTTATTAAAATCTTAACAAATCATTTTTAACCAACCCTTGTTGGTTACAATTATAACCAACTATTTATTAAGTTTTAACAAATAATGTTTTAACTAACCCTAGTTGGTTACAATTTATACCAACTATTTATTAAAACTTTAACCTAGTTGGTTACAATTATAACCAAATATTTATCATGGTTGTTGGTTAAAATATCAATCCACACATAATTTGCACTCATTCATGAAATGAAATGAAATGAGACAGTTGAGTCAGTAGTCGAACAGCTGTTATCTTGTGTTGAAACTAACAGTACAGTTGTACTGCACTATATACATCACAGTGACATTATCTATTCAACAAATTTGAAATCTCATACGTATATTGATTATATCTTTAAAAAATCCACAACTTTTTATATTTTTCTTCTTTTTGTCTACTTCTTTCTTGGGGTCCGATTTCACCAGAGTACTTTTCTGATTTTTCTGTTTTCTATGACATTAGTAAGCTATTCATGTAGTATTTACCTTTAAGTTCAAGTTCAAGTTCAAGTTTATTTGTCTTTCTCGAACATGAATGTAATACAATTTAACAAATTTATAACATGTAGAGTATATAAAAGGAACAAATATAAGGAACAAATTCATATAATGCATTTAAGTGAAAAAGAAAGACGAGGAGACCTTGAGAAAAGATTAGCTTGTAGAGGTCAGGTCCTCAAAACAATATCATATGATATAAACAACAAACAAAAACAACCAGCCTGGTTATATAGTAGATTAATACAAGATGTTCATCAAAGGCGCTTGAGTACTAAAACAAATAACTATAAACTATAAACATATGATTATAAACATGGTTTAACTGAATAATAAAAAAGGGTGGGGAGAAGAGACTATGTACAAAAGGAGGCGATAAGAGTAATAATAACGTAGGATATAGAAATGGAGAGAGGGGGCGGGAGAGGGAGAGAGAGGGGGAGGAGAAAGAGAAAATGAAAGACTTTCACTGTAAGCTGAAAGCTATAGCTACAGGCGAGAAAGGGAAAGAAAAAGAAAAAGGTAAGTCGGCAGTTGCCCCTGGACATCCACCCCCCGGATAACCACTATGTACCCCCTAGGACAACTACCCCCTAGGACAACTACCCCGGACAACTACCCCCGAACAACTACTCCCTTGGAAAACTACCCCCCGGACAACTACCCCCAGACAACTACCCCCTACGACAACCATCTTCTAGGACAACTACCCTTCCGGGCAACTATCCTAGGGGGTAGTTGTCTGATATGAGGAAAATAGGACTAGTCCCATGTATAAGGGTTCGTGCTGGTGAATTGTAGTCAAACGTACCATAGATATGTGCAGGACTGTGTGATCTGGACTCGGGTGTGTGTGTATGAATCTCATGATCGAAGCATCGACGGTTCGGTCTTTGTAATGATGTGAGTAAAACATGCTGATGTGTGGTCGAAATTTAGCAAAACAATGACTTATAAATAAATAAGTACCTGTACTAGCTGTGAAAATTTGGTGGAGTTCTTTGCTGTAATTGTAACTTTACTAGATTCAGTAGCCATTCAGAAGCCTGGCAGTAGCCACAGCGTAAATACAGCATGCAGCGTAAATACAGCTGATCGATGACGCATTTTCCGTATAATTATGGTATGCACCATTTATGCACCCATGGCCGGTGAAGCAAACAACGCATGCGTACGTACACCTCCGATATAGTTGTAGTTTCCAGTCTTTTCATGAATCTTCCCTAGTTTTGAAAGCAGTTTTATACAAAACTAGTAACTGCCCAAACACGAAACTTCGCTAAGAGTGAGACTGGAGTTTAAAGTCTAGTATAATGTAATTATTTGCATATTCATATTGTCCCGGACTTATGTCTGGAAAAAAACAAAGCCTCTTTTCACAGACCTCTGAAACTGAAAAGTACCTAACATTATCTTTATTAATACCAAACAATTTTGAATGAAATTTTTTTTTGAAGAATAATATTATCATTATGTGGGTGCTCTAAAAATTCACAATCTTTGGTGGTAAAATAAGGATGATACGCGAAGGTGCATTTTGGACGAATTTTGCTCCTCACTCTAAACAGGGCCTCGATAGCCGTTACGAATTAATTCAAAAGCTTTTACGACTTTTCGGGGTTTTAATTGTACCCTGGCCCCGCGCCTGTGATGTGTTCGAACCCGACTTGATAGTAGTCTATAACACAAGCTTGCTTAATGATTAGAGTAGATTTACAAACAATATAAAAAATGAACTAGGTCCTCCACTATACCCTGACTTTGAATCCATATAAAGTGAACTTATGAAATGAAGCTAAAATTCTTTTTGGTAACCTCGAAGGATGATATAGTTAAAATATTGGTTTTATTTCTCTGGAGAGAGAAAAAGGGTCTACTAAAAAGCCTATGCCTCCCGCTTCCCTCAGAATACAAAGAGTAGACGACTAGAGCAATGTGATGTGTTCGAACCCGACTTGATAGTGGTCTATAACACAAGCTTGCTTAATGATTAGAGTAGTTTAACAAACAATATAAAAAAGGAACTAAGTCCTCTACTATACCCTGACTTTGAGTCCATATAAAGTGAACTTATGAAATGAAGCTAAAATTATTTTTGGTAACCTCGAAGGATGATATAGTTAAAATATTGGTTTTATTTCTCTCTGAGAGAGAAAAAGGTCAACTAAAAAGCCTATGCCTCCCACTTCCCTCAGAATACAAAGAGTAGACGACTAGAGCAATGTGATGCGTTCGAACCCGACTTGATAGTAGTCTATAACACAAGCTTGCTTAATGATTAGAGTAGTTTTACAAACAATATAAAAAACGAACTAAGTCCTCTACTATACCCTGACTTTGAATCCATATAAAGTGAACTTATGAAATGAAGCTAAAATTCTTTTTGGTAACCTCGAAGGATGATATAGTTAAAATATTGGTTCTATTTCTCTGGAGAGAGAAAAAGGGTCTACTAAAAAGCCTATGCCTCCCGCTTCCCTCAGAATACAAAGAGTAGACGACTAGAGCAATGTGATGTGTTCGAACCCGACTTGATAGTAGTCTATAACACAAGCTTGCTTAATGATTAGAGTAGTTTAACAAACAATATAAAAAACGAACTAAGTCCTCTACTATACCCTGACTTTAAATACATATAAAGTGAACTTATGAAATGAAGCTAAAATTCTTTTTGGTAACCTCGAAGGATGATATAGTTAAGATATTGGTTTTATTTCTCTCTGAGAGAGAAAAAGGTCTACTAAAGAGCCTGTGCCTCCCGCTTCCCTCAGAATAAAAAGAGTAGACGACTAGAGCAATGTGATGTCTGAACCCGAGTTGATAGTAGTCTATAACACAAGCTTGCTTAATGATTAGAGTAGTTTTACAAACAATATAAAAAACGAACTAAGTCCTCTACTATACCCTGACTTTGAATCCATATAAAGTGAACTTATAAAATGAAGCTAAAATTCTTTTTGGTAACCTCGAAGGATGATATAGTTAAAATATTGGTTTTAATTCTCTGGAGAGAGAAAAAAAGTCTACTAAAAAGCCTATGCCTCCCGCTTCCCTCAGAATACAAAGAGTAGACGACTAGAGCAATGTGATGTGTTCGAACCCGAGTTGATAGTAGTCTATAACACAAGCTTGCTTAATGATTAGAGTAGTTTTACAAATGATATAAAAAACGAACTAAGTCCTCTACTATACCCTGACTTTGAATCCATATAAAGTGAACTTATGAAATGAAGCTAAAATTCGTTTTGGTAACCTCGAAGGATGATATAGTTAAAACATTGATTCTATTTCTCTCTGGAGAGAGAGAAAATGGGTCTACTAAAAAGCCTATGCCTCCCGCTTCCCTCAGAAAACAAAGAGTAGACGACTAGAGCAATGTGATGTGTTCGAACCCGACTTGATAGTAGTCTATAACACAAGCTTGCTTAATGATTAGAGTAGTTTTACAAACAATATAAAAACGAACTAAGTCCTCTTCTATACCCTGACTTTGAATCCATATAAAGTGAACTTATGAAATGAAGCTAAAATTCTTTTGGTAACCTCGAAAGATGATATAGTTAAAACATTGGTTCTATTTCTCTCTCTCGAGAGAGAGAAACAGGGTCTACTAAAAAGCCTATGCCTCCCGCTTCCCTCAGAATACAAAGAGTAGACGACTAGAGCAATGTGATGTGTTCGAACCCGACTTGATAGTAGTCTATAACACAAGCTTGCTTAATGATTAGAGTAGTTTTACAAATAATATAAAAAACGAACTAAGTCCTCTACTATACCCTGACTTTGAGTCCATATAAAGTGAACTTATAAAATGAAGCTAAAATTCTTTTTGGTAACCTCGAAGGATGATATAGTTAAAATATTGGTTTTATTTCTCTCTGAGAGAGAAAAGGGTCTACTAAAAAACCTATGCCTCCCGCTTCCCTCAGAATACAAAGAGTAGACGACTAGAGCAATGTGATGTTTTCGAACCTGAGTTGATAGTAGTCTATAACACAAGCTTGCTCAATGATTAGAGTAGTTTTACAAACAATATAAAAAACGAACTAGGTCCTCTACTATACCCTTTGACACGTACGGTAATACAGCTCTTACTCCAAAAGTGATGTCAAAGGATTAGTAAAACCCGACTTGGCCATAAGGGAGACAGAGACAGAGACAGTGAAAGATAGAGAGAGAGAGAGAGAGAGTGTGCGTGTGTTTGTTTATGAATTGTCAGTTGAAGTTCTACTTGAACGGAGATCATGCAGTTCCTTTTTTTCTTCTTTTCTTCTTCTTCTTTTTCTTCTCCTTTTTCTTCTCCTCCCTTTTCTTGCTCCAAAAGTGATGTCAAAGGACTGCCTTTGGTAAACCCGACTTGAAAAAACATAAAAAACATACCGCTAAAATTATCTTTTTCTGAATTAGAATAAAAATAAAAAGTGCAGGCGGCCATCTTGAAAAATAGCCTGACTGGCTGGACGTCAGGTTAAATGTACCAAGCGGCCCAAAAATATTTAACGGCGAATCAGCCAGCCGGCGAAAAGCGGGAAGGGGAGGGGATAAAGAGCATTTTCTTTTTTTGCCCAATTCGTGAGAATATATTTAGCCGCGAATCAGCCAGCCGGTGAATAAGCGGTGGGGGGGGGGGCACTACTTTTTCTCAACACCCAATCCCCTCCCCTTGAGCATTAAAAAAAAAATTATTGAAAACAAAATATCTTTTTTTTTTGAACGGGGGTCCGTTTTCATTTTTTTTTTGAAAAAGGTAAAATTATCGTTGCCATCTTTTTTTAAAACCTGTTTTTTGGCCGGGGGCCCGGGCCCATCGGCCCCCCGAGGATCCGCGCCTGACATCACCTTATGGTTTTTTTATTAAAGTGCAAATGAATCTTTCTCTTACTTACTAGGTCCAGAATAACTTTATAATAAAACAAAAATATGACCCGATTTCAATGCTTCAATTATTGTTATCTCGTTATTCAAAATGTTTTAAGGGTCAGTGTCCATAAATTGCGTAATATATTAGCGATCAGGATAGGACTGCACATTTCGTTCAATATCTTGAGTTTGCAATCGCGGATCTGACACCATTGAGTACCCTTCCACTGGGTTTTTTTTTTGGGGGGGGGGCTCTGTTTCTGTAACAAAACGCCTCGACTAAGTAATCCGCTCCCAAATTAAGCCACAAAGTAGGCCGACGGAAGGAAAGAAATGAATGTAGAAATTGAATGCCTATATCACCTGCGCTTGAGAAAATAAAAGAGAAATAGATCCCGGGAGAGAGAAACGAAAACAATTAAATATCGGTGATGTTACAGGCTTTTACGACAAAAAGTAAGCCGACGGAACGAAAGAAATGAATAAAGAAAATGAATGCCAATTTCACCGGCGATTAAGAAAATAAAAGAGAAAAAAGGTGATATTGGCATTCATTTTCTTCAATCATTTCTGTCTTGCCAATAACTATTGTTTTACATCTCCGTACGTGCAACGAAGTCTTGCCAATAATTATTGATTTAGATCTCCTTACGGGCAACGAAGTCTTGCCAACAATTATTGTTTTCTGATCTCCGTACGGGCAACGAAGTCTTGCCAATAATTATTGTTTTTAGATCTCCGTATCGGCAATGAAGTTCCGCCAATAATTATTGTTTTCTGATCTCCGTACGGGCAACAAAGTATTGCCAATAATTATTGTTTTTAATCTCCGTACGGGCAACGAAGTCTTGCCAATAATTATTGATTTAGATCTCCTTACGGGCAACGAAGTCTTGCGTATTAATTATTGTTTTTAGATCTCTGTACGGGCAACGAAGTCTTGCCAATAATTATTAATTTAGGAGTTCCGTATCGGCATTGAAGTCTCGCCAATAATTATTGTTTTCAGATGTCCGTATCGGCAATGAAGTCTCGTCAATAATTATTAATTGAGGAGTTCCGTATCGGTAATGAAGTCTCAAAAACAAAAAGAATGCACATGTAACAAACTGCACGAAAATAACGGTTAAATGGAGCGAGAAATGCTAAACGGTTTTGATGAATGCGGTCGTTTAACCGTCGGTTAACCCTAATAAGGCTTGGGGGCCATCATGCCCCCTCCGCGATTTTTTTTTTATTGTTCGGAAACGCATACGGATGACGCCCCGGCGCTTCGTGACATTATTCTTTCAAGTCTTGGGCATCTTTTGAAACAATTTTTTTGAAAATCGGACCTACCGTTACAAAGTCACGTGACCTTTTGTCTTTACATGTCGGCCCGAAAATCGCTCATTTTCGTGATTTGTGTACAAAACATATGGAAATCTCATTTTTCCTAAAAAGAGATAAAACATTGGTTATTTGGTCTTGTTTAAAGTTTAGGTGTTTGTTTTGGGGGTCAAAATAGTTGAATTATAGTTAGAAATGAAATAAAACAACAAAAACAATAAAATACATAAGTTAAAAAACAATGAAATACATAAGAAATTATCAAAACAAGAGATAACATAAGAAATAACCTGGCTCTTCCAAATTTTTTTGAAGTATTATTATTCCAAATGGTCTAACAAATATATATAGTGGAAAAGAAAGCTTAAATATGAAGAATATATGATTTATGGGTAAAAATATGAATTTTTTGACCTTATTTGCATAATTTACCATAAATATGCAAATGAGTAATATTTTCAAAAAATTGAAATTACTATAGTAGTCTATACACTTCACTTGACATGCGTGCAAATTTTCGCGGCGATCGGCCGTTTCACGACCGAGATCTTAGGGGGCATGATGGCCCCCGGCCGTATTAAGAACTCAAATAGCCCGGCCTTATTAGGGTTAAACGATTTGACTCAATGAAAAGAGACAACACAAAAACAAATCATAGAGAGTACAGAGCACAGACCAGACGGAGAGAGACCAGAGAGAGAGAGAGAAAAAAAAAAGTAGAAGAAACATATTAGAGAAACAAGGAGGAAGAGAGAATAGAAGATATGAGAAGCTAAGGGATTGGAGAATACAGGGTTTCATGTAGACAGAAGGTGAGAAATGTCAAGAGTAGGTATAGTAAGGGCATTTGCTGGGTCCAAGTTCACTCACAATTCATTTTACCAGCTTTCATTCATGAGTCAATGAATAAAGAAATAACTAATGATATAATAATTGCTCTGACAGTATCAACTGGCATGGTCTACATGAATGCCGTTTCAGGGGTGACCATGTATGGTGCACTACCACAGAACTATACAGTTGAACCCTTGGCTCATGAATATAACTGTCAGATCCTGAATAGGGACTATAATAGGATTGAGGGGATTAGCAGGTAATCCCTTAAGAACAACCCTGTAAATGTGATGTCCCTTCTTTCTGAGGGGACGTTTGCGTCATGTAATTGTGAATTTGATTGTTTTTCTTAAAAATGTTGGCTAATGCCAGTGGCAGCTCACCTGAGTAGAGATCATACATTAAGGAACCCAATTGCATATAATAAATATCTTCTACCTTTAAAATTCTGTGATGATAGAAAAGAGGATGTGTATGAGTACGAAAGTCAGCATTACAGATTGTTCTTATTATCCTCTTTTAATAAGTAGATGAACTATGAAAGTAAAATGTCACCGAGTGTGGAAAGGGTCATAATTTTTCCTTTTCAGTTTTTTTTTTTTTTTGCCTCCGAAAATTGAAAATTTGAAAATCGTACCGGTCGATTTTTCGCTCAGTGGGGTTAGTGTGCATTTTTTTTTTTGGCCTCCGAAAATTGAAGAAAAAAAAATAACCACTTACCCCCCTCACCTTGAGCGCCAGGAGGGGGCCCATCTTCTTCTTTTTTTTACAAAAAGGGTGTTTTTACCCGTTTTTTTTCTAGGGGAGGGGGCCCCCCTGGATCCGCCACTGAACCGCGGACCTTGTGATCGACAGTCCGGTTACGTATCCACTCAACCACGACACCTCTACATCTAGAGATACATCTGTCCGCTGTAGTAATAAGTATCTCGAAGCGGTATTCCATTCCTTCGGTGATTACCATTCTGCAGAGGTTCGTGGCTCTGTAGTAACATTAACAAATATTAATTACAAGTTAATCATGTTTATCAATTTGTTTTCTTTTTTATTGAGTAGATATATCTGAAACATTTTTCTTTAGCTAGCAGTTAACCCGAATGATTCGCTTCATCTAAGCAAATAATACCAACAACAACAACAACAACAACAATTCAATTCAATTAATTCATTTTCTATTTTAAACAATGTGAATACTTGGGAAAACACAGCATTTAAATCTTAATAAAAAAATGGTAGGGTGCCCTTAAAAGTAAGGTGATTGTGGGCATGCTCACAACAAACTTGCTTTTGCACTTTTTACCAAAATGATATATAGCAATATTACAGTAGAATCATAGTAATTTTAACAAATTCATAATATAGTATTACAATAATACATAAAATCAAAACATAAAGCATTGGCACACCGATCACCTGAACAACAATACAACATACACACATACACTGAAGAGAATAAGAAATAGGCAAGATGATAAGGCAAGAAAGGATATTAGAAAGAGAGAGAGAGGGGGTGGGATTGAAAACAAGATAAATAAGAAGGAAAAGACAGCATGGTTAGAGAAAAAGGAATTAGGATGATGATGTTGAGAGAATGAAAGAAAACAGAGAGAGAGAGAGAGAACAGGAGATCAAAGAAGTAGAACGATTAAAGTTGGGAAGAAAAGTATATTTTGTCAATGTAAAGAGTAATGGAGATTTCTTTAAAAAGCTCTGAAAAGATATGACTTTATCTATCAAGATTAGACTATATTGTCAAAATAATTTCATGAAAAGAGGTAAGAAATAACTATTACCATATCTGTTTTTGTTGATATTACTACTTTTAGGGTGACAGTTTACTTCTGCTCAGCTCTCCAATGTGCACAATGTACATGTTTGGTTTTAAAGGCAGGGTATTCTACTAACATTAATTCAGATATAAGTATACTGCCATTTGCTGCTCACAATGTCCCAACGTGTCGACAGTCATGTCCCACATTCTATTACCAACTGCATGACGCGTGTGTGATGATGTTTGGGTACAGGAACCGGAAATCGCTCCTTTGTACGCCTTCAGCGAAATATTTTGCGCAATTGGAAATACATTACAGCAGTGCTAGCGATGTCGGTAAAATACCCCACTTTTAGCTTTTTAATCTGAAATATGGTCTTCTTCTGTGTACAGACTGATGAACAACCACATACACTTACCGGTGCACGTGCAGTGAAGGTGGGTCTGGTCTTGAAATTTTGGCTGGCCCTCCTCTGCTCTCGACTCTTGTACTGAGTAAATTTAGCCATGTCCCTGTCCATCTTATCATTGCAATAGGAACGGTCCCAACTTCTGTCCTTGTGATGAGAAATTGGGTTTCCTGGTAAACAACATCAACAACAACTCCCCATTATATATGCAGAGAAATCTCAGTTACAAAGCAACCAATTATGCCCTAAGATATGTATATAACTCTAACACTAAGTACTGTAAATGAAATTTATTCATGGCGGACTTCAAATGTCTACCGAATTACCAACCAACTTACATGGACTCAACACACTCATTTTATTTTAATATTGTCTCAATCAATGGATAACAGATTTTGGTATATAACAACTTGGTGCCAACTGGAAGGGTCAGGAGGGAAGTTGGGGGTAACAGTGTTTATATACCTCTCTTTAGAAATCTAGCCGTCTAATTGGTTGAAATTAGAGTCGGGATTTTAGCCATGTCCGCCTACCAGTCAATAGACTTTGTAAAAATGCCATCGTGCCCGCCTACCGGTCAATAGTCTTTTAAAAAATGACCGCATGCCCCGGTTAACTGGCCGCATAAATAAATTTTGACGAGATCCCCATTGGTTTACGTGTAAAACGTTTCTTTGTGCGAGCGCGGATACCATACAGTGTGTGTGCGATTTGGTCGCTACATTATAGGTTTTTTAATTGCACAGCGCAGTGCAGACGACCGGCGATCTCGATTGTAGGCCCCGTTGTAGGCCTACCTGTAATCTCCGATTTTCGAGTTTCTCAACTTTATTTTATGTTCAAAGGTCTGGAGGCAATAGTAGCTGAAGTGATTCTTCTTGATGATGATCAATTACAAGACTTGATTAATTCTGCGGACAGCAAGAACACCAACAATTCCGTGAAAGTCTCCGTAAAAATATTCGAAATATTCGAAGACTACCTGCAAGTTATCAACACTGCACAGACCTCGATAGCGTAAACAAACTGCCGAATTCGGAAGTTTGATGATAATTTTTAAATGTGAGGACCCCATGATTGGTAAGTCGCAAATGTATTCTTTGACTGTTTTTACAGTATATAAAAGATATGACTGCTTTAATATTCGAGGCATAGTTGTTTTTATAGGCTCTCGGGGACGTTACATCCTGGTATCACCCCTCGAGACGCTTCGGGGTGATAGCAGGATGTAACGTCCCCCTGAGCCTATAAAAATAACTATGCCTCTCATAGCAGTCATTGTATCTATATTAGAAGAGAGATGAGAAGGGGAATAGGATAGTGTGTTCACAACCATGATAACATAATTGTAATAATATGTGTTATATTCAAACACGTTTAATCATTGATTGATTTGTACATTCGTTTATCTTTATTTCATATAAACATATGATTATAAAAATAAAAATTGACACAAGACAACATAAAAAAAACTCCGTTGACTATTACTATCCCAATATTTTGGGCTGTTAACTGTTATGTAACAATAAACCATAGTAGGCTAAGATGCATTACAAACCGGACTTTCGACTAATCATTTATATATATATATATATATATATATATATTTCAGGCCAATACGTGAACTGTGAAGTGTATATATATATACTTATATGGAAAAAAAATTCAACCAACCAACCTCGTGAAGACATCCGATGATTACCGTTATTATAATATATAGTCCAAAACATAGATGTGGGCTCAGAATGACCCCGGCTGCCTTGGTATTTCATCATCATTCTGTTTCTCAAAGCGAGCAAGAAGAGGACCAAGATCAGGATGAAGAAGAAAAGTACACTTGCTATTGTTCCGACGATCACTGCAATACAGGGTGCTGAGGGATAAAAAGAAGAATTTAAAGGAGAATCACTTCCCAATTCTGACTAGTCCAGCACCCGTTGTCATCTGTAGTAGATTAGCAGGTATAGTAATTGGGCATCATCTACAACAAGCGGTCATGTTATTCTTCAGTCTTATTACCTCAATCTGTTCAAGTTTGTATCAGTGGCTTTCAGGTTACCTGATTACCTGGAATTATCGGGTCATGTAGATATTTTTCGAATTTAGAGTATAAACAGGGTCATGTTTTACCACGTAACCATTTCTTAGGACTAAACTGAGATAACATAGTGAGTGAATTGAGTGTCAGGTTAATATGCTTGTTACACACGTGACGTCATGTTGTTGACGTAGGATTGCGACTTGCGCGGGCTTTACGATGCAATACGATGTATTCACAATCCTTAGCGCCATCTAGCGACAACATTGTTTATTCGATTTCACGTGATGCATTATGGGAAAAGTAGACAAAAAAATAAGCATTGGCATTGTTATATACCCTATCAGATATGGGAATTTATGAGAATTTTCGGTCAGGGGTAATTAATTGTCAACAAAGAAGGTTTGATGGGCCTATTCTATGTGAAAATGTGCCCTGATGCTAGAAAGAAGTGGTCAAATTGACCCCCATCATGACTTATATTACCTTGAATATTGTATGTTCCTATGCATGTCTTATTCAATTCGTCATCATAGATGAGTGCAATCACGTCATGTGTTCCTATGGACACATTGCTCCCAACCGGGGAACCTCCTAGAGTAAGATGAACCGACACACCATCTCCGTGATATCCGTAGTTAGGTGTAGATTTGGTGACGTTTTCTATCCCGAAATCTGGGGTAAAAGTATACGTCGCTTGGTCTGGATCAGTGCTTATTGTGCGATTCAAGTCCGGACAGTTCACTGGCAACTCGGAAACTGCCAAAAATAACATTGATAATAAAAGACGGTTGGTAACTCGTTTAGTATAGGTTGAAGTAACAAAATAAAAAGTTTTGAATTTCTAAAAATATCAAAATTTGCTCGAAAATGTCTACTTCTCGGTAAGAAATTCCCTTGCTAAAGTTTAATTCAAGTAACGTTATCAGAAATTGGGAAAAATCTCAAGATTTGCAGTGCACCATGCCTTATAAGGGGGATGCGACCACCCAAAGGACCCAGTGGGAGTTGGCAAAATGTCGTGTAGCAGTTGCAAGTTCATCCAGTAACTGATTGTAACATCGCTAATAATTGCTTTATCACTGGACGAATCATAATCTTCATGAAACAATAACTCATCAGACCTACGTGTGTTCTGTACGTAGAATAGGCAGGATTCTGAGTTGTTAAATGCATCTACTGCAAACATTGTTACTGGTGTGTATCCTGGAGGAAACAAGCCATCTACTGTGACGCTATAAGTTATTCCATTCGGGTCAGTACTTGCATCTTGGTAGGTATAGGTTGTACCATTCGTCAATCCAGAAAAGGTGTTTGGTGACTCAGGAGGGAGAGTTACATTGGAACACGTCACAATAGGAGGATCTGTGTCTATTAAAAACATGAAATAAATAAATACACAGTTAATTGAAAGTATGGAGAAGCTTATTTTTGAACATGTTGAATCAAACAGGACACGTGCTATTTCAAGTTAAAATTGTCACTAAATGTGCGTATATTGAAATGTTTGTTTATCTGTGTCTCCAACACCATGGACCTTCGAGAGACACTTTCGGAATATCATGACAGATGCCTACTCTTGAAAAATATATGAAATCTATGAATTAATTATATTAGCCTCATAGAATTAGTAGACTGGATGAGTTTGCAATGTGGTGACCACGCATCCTCGCCAAACAGGTTCTCGTAAATTGTTAAACGGGGATGAATTCTTCCATAGCAGTGAATCAGAAGTAAGACGAGGAGGAACACAACTTTTTTTTCTTCATGTGACGATTGTTTCACTAGATTTTGTTTATTGTCCATTTTTGTGCTGGTACATAATATTACTATCAACAAAACGTAGTCACGGTTAAATTTCTTATAAACATATGAAACAAAAGATCAATATATCTTTAGTCTTAATTATACAATGGATACAAAATGAATAAAATATAACTTGCTGTCCTTAAATGCACCCATTACCTTTGACAATATAGATTCCTGTGCATGTCTTATTCAATTCGTCATCATAGATGAGTACATTCACGTCATGTGTTCCTATGGACACATCGCTCCCAACCGGGGAACCTCCTAGAGTAAGATGAACCGACACACCATCTCCGTGATATCCGTAGTTAGATATAGATTTGGTAACGTTTTCTATACCGAAATCTGGGGTAAAAGTATACGTCGCTTGGTCTGGATCAGTGCTTATTGTGCGATTCAAGTCCGGACAGTTCACGGGCAACTCGGTAACTGCCAAAAAAAACATTGATAATAAAAGACGGTTGGTAATTCGGTTAGTATCTATCTATCTATATAAGTATCTTCTCCCGGTTCGGAGGTTGATTGCAACATCTCTGTATTCACTCTGACTACCTTCTGCCATTCTGGTGCACTCTTGCAGTTTTAGTCCACTCCAGTTCTTGACATTCTCTTCCCAGTTGATTCTGGGTCTCACTCTCGGTCTAGTTTCTTCTACTCATCCCTCCAACACATACTTTAAGAGGCTTGGTGCCTTTTAACATGACCAAAGTATTTGACTTTTCTCTCCTTAACTTATCCTCCCAGTGCAATTTGTTTACGTCCTGCCATGTGCAGTATCTATTTGTTGGTTAGTATAGGTTAATGTAACAAAACAAAAAGTTTTGAATTTCTAAAAATATCAAAATTTTCGAAAAATGTCTACTTCTCGGTAAGAAATTCCCTTGCTAAAGTTTAATTCAAGTAACGTTATCAGAAATTGGGAAAAATCTCAAGATTTGCAGTGCACCATGCCTTATAAGGGGGATGCGACCACCCAAAGGACCCAGTGGGAGTTGGCAAAATGTCGTGTAGCAGTTGCAAGTTCATCCAGTAACTGATTGTAACATCGCTAATAATTGCTTTATCACTGGACGAATCATAATCTTCATGAAACAATAACTCTTCAGACCTACGTGTGTTCTGTACGTAGAATAGGCAGGATTCTGAGTTGTTAAATGCATCTACTGCAAACATTGTTACTGGTGTGTATCCTGGAGGAAACAAGCCATCTACTGTGACGCTATAAGTTATTCCATTCGGGTCAGTACTTGCATCTTGGTAGGTATAGGTTGTACCATTCGTCAATCCAGAAAAGGTGTTTGGTGACTCAGGAGGGAGAGTTACATTGGAACACGTCACAATAGGAGGATCGGTGTCTATTAAAAACATGAAATAAATAAATACACAGTTAATTGAAAGTATGGAGAAGCTTATTTTTGAACATGTTGAATCAAACAGGACACGTGCTATTTCAAGTTAAAATTGTCACTAAATGTGCGTATATTGAAATGTTTGTTTATCTGTGTCTCCAACACCATGGACCTTCGAGAGACACTTTCGGAATATCATGACAGATGCCTACTCTTGAAAAATATATGAAATCTATGAATTAATTATATTAGCCTCATAGAATTAGTAGACTGGATGAGTTTGCAATGTGGTGACCACGCATCCTCGCCAAACAGGTTCTCGTAAATTGTTAAACGGGGATGAATTCTTCCATAGCAGTGAATCAGAAGTAAGACGAGGAGGAACACAACTTTTTTGTCTTCATGTGACGATTGTTTCACTAGATTTTGTTTATTGTCCATTTTTGTGCTGGTACATAATGATACTATCAACAAAACGTAGTCACGGTTAAATTTCTTATAAACATATGAAACAAAAGATCAATATATCTTTAGTCTTAATTATACAATGGATACAAAATGAATAAAATATAACTTGCTGTCCTTAAATGCACCCATTACCTTTGACAATATAGATTCCTGTGCATGTCTTATTCAATTCGTCATCATAGATGAGTACATTCACGTCATGTGTTCCTATGGACACATCGCTCCCAACCGGGGAACCTCCTAGAGTAAGATGAACCGACACACCATCTCCGTGATATCCGTAGTTAGATATAGATTTGGTAACGTTTTCTATACCGAAATCTGGGGTAAAAGTATACGTCGCTTGGTCTGGATCAGTGCTTATTGTGCGATTCAAGTCCGGACAGTTCACGGGCAACTCGGTAACTGC
Organism: Mesocentrotus franciscanus; assembly: GCA_037976565.1. NCBI lineage: Eukaryota > Metazoa > Echinodermata > Echinoidea > Camarodonta > Strongylocentrotidae > Mesocentrotus > Mesocentrotus franciscanus. The sequence goes on from CP137685.1 coordinate 13,211,897, forward strand.
CAAAAAAAACATTGATAATAAAAGACGGTTGGTAATTCGGTTAGTATCTATCTATCTATATAAGTATCTTCTCCCGGTTCGGAGGTTGATTGCAACATCTCTGTATTCACTCTGACTACCTTCTGCCATTCTGGTGCACTCTTGCAGTTTTAGTCCACTCCAGTTCTTGACATTCTCTTCCCAGTTGATTCTGGGTCTCACTCTCGGTCTAGTTTCTTCCACTCATCCCTCCAACACATACTTTAAGAGGCATGGTGCCTTTTAACATGACCAAAGTATTTGACTTTTCTCTCCTTAACTTATCCTCCCAGTGCAATTTGTTTACGTCCTGCCATGTGCAGTATCTATTTGTTGGTTAGTATAGGTTAATGTGACAAAACAAAAAGTTTTGAATTTCTAAAAATATCAAAATTTTCGAAAAAATGTCTACTTCTCGGTAAGAAATTCCCTTGCTAAAGTTTAATTCAAGTAACGTTATCAGAAATTGGGAAAAATCTCAAGATTTGCAGTGCACCATGCCTTATAAGGGGGATGCGACCACCCAAAGGACCCAGTGGGAGTTGGCAAAATGTCGTGTAGCAGTTGCAAGTTCATCCAGTAACTGATTGTAACATCGCTAATAATTGCTTTATCACTGGACGAATCATAATCTTCATGAAACAATAACTCTTCAGACCTACGTGTGTTCTGTACGTAGAATAGGCAGGATTCTGAGTTGTTAAATGCATCTACTGCAAACATTGTTACTGGTGTGTATCCTGGAGGAAACAAGCCATCTACTGTGACGCTATAAGTTATTCCATTCGGGTCAGTACTTGCATCTTGGTAGGTATAGGTTGTACCATTCGTCAATCCAGAAAAGGTGTTTGGTGACTCAGGAGGGAGAGTTACATTGGAACACGTCACAATAGGAGGATCGGTGTCTATTAAAAACATGAAATAAATAAATACACAGTTAATTGAAAGTATGGAGAAGCTTATTTTTGAACATGTTGAATCAAACAGGACACGTGCTATTTCAAGTTAAAATTGTCACTAAATGTGCGTATATTGAAATGTTTGTTTATCTGTGTCTCCAACACCATGGACCTTCGAGAGACACTTTCGGAATATCATGACAGATGCCTACTCTTGAAAAATATATGAAATCTATGAATTAATTATATTAGCCTCATAGAATTAGTAGACTGGATGAGTTTGCAATGTGGTGACCACGCATCCTCGCCAAACAGGTTCTCGTAAATTGTTAAACGGGGATGAATTCTTCCATAGCAGTGAATCAGAAGTAAGACGAGGAGGAACACAACTTTTTTGTCTTCATGTGACGATTGTTTCACTAGATTTTGTTTATTGTCCATTTTTGTGCTGGTACATAATGATACTATCAACAAAACGTAGTCACGGTTAAATTTCTTATAAACATATGAAACAAAAGATCAATATATCTTTAGTCTTAATTATACAATGGATACAAAATGAATAAAATATAACTTGCTGTCCTTAAATGCACCCATTACCTTTGACAATATAGATTCCTGTGCATGTCTTATTCAATTCGTCATCATAGATGAGTACATTCACGTCATGTGTTCCTATGGACACATCGCTCCCAACCGGGGAACCTCCTAGAGTAAGATGAACCGACACACCATCTCCGTGATATCCGTAGTTAGATATAGATTTGGTAACGTTTTCTATACCGAAATCTGGGGTAAAAGTATACGTCGCTTGGTCTGGATCAGTGCTTATTGTGCGATTCAAGTCCGGACAGTTCACGGGCAACTCGGTAACTGCCAAAAAAAACATTGATAATAAAAGACGGTTGGTAATTCGGTTAGTATCTATCTATCTATATAAGTATCTTCTCCCGGTTCGGAGGTTGATTACAACATCTCTGTATTCACTCTGACTACCTTCTGCCATTCTGGTGCACTCTTGCAGTTTTAGTCCACTCCAGTTCTTGACATTCTCTTCCCAGTTGATTCTGGGTCTCACTCTCGGTCTAGTTTCTTCCACTCATCCCTCCAACACATACTTTAAGAGGCATGGTGCCTTTTAACATGACCAAAGTATTTGACTTTTCTCTCCTTAACTTATCCTCCCAGTGCAATTTGTTTACGTCCTGCCATGTGCAGTATCTATTTGTTGGTTAGTATAGGTTAATGTAACAAAACAAAAAGTTTTGAATTTCTAAAAATATCAAAATTTTCGAAAAATGTCTACTTCTCGGTAAGAAATTCCCTTGCTAAAGTTTAATTCAAGTAACGTTATCAGAAATTGGGAAAAATCTCAAGATTTGCAGTGCACCATGCCTTATAAGGGGGATGCGACCACCCAAAGGACCCAGTGGGAGTTGGCAAAATGTCGCGTAGCAGTTGCAAGTTCATCCAGTAACTGATTGTAACATCGCTAATAATTGCTTTATCACTGGACGAATCATAATCTTCATGAAACAATAACTCATCAGACCTACGTGTGTTCTGTACGTAGAATAGGCAGGATTCTGAGTTGTTAAATGCATCTACTGCAAACATTGTTACTGGTGTGTATCCTGGAGGAAACAAGCCATCTACTGTGACGCTATAAGTTATTCCATTCGGGTCAGTACTTGCATCTTGGTAGGTATAGGTTGTACCATTCGTCAATCCAGAAAAGGTGTTTGGTGACTCAGGAGGGAGAGTTACATTGGAACACGTCACAATAGGAGGATCTGTGTCTATTAAAAACATGAAATAAATAAATACACAGTTAATTGAAAGTATGGAGAAGCTTATTTTTGAACATGTTGAATCAAACAGGACACGTGCTATTTCAAGTTAAAATTGTCACTAAATGTGCGTATATTGAAATGTTTGTTTATCTGTGTCTCCAACACCATGGACCTTCGAGAGACACTTTCGGAATATCATGACAGATGCCTACTCTTGAAAAATATATGAAATCTATGAATTAATTATATTAGCCTCATAGAATTAGTAGACTGGATGAGTTTGCCATGTGGTGACCACGCATCCTCGCCAAACAGGTTCTCGTAAATTGTTAAACGGGGATGAATTCTTCCATAGCAGTGAATCAGAAGTAAGACGAGGAGGAACACAACTTTTTTGTCTTCATGTGACGATTGTTTCACTAGATTTTGTTTATTGTCCATTTTTGTGCTGGTACATAATGATACTATCAACAAAACGTAGTCACGGTTAAATTTCTTATAAACATATGAAACAAAAGATCAATATATCTTTAGTCTTAATTATACAATGGATACAAAATGAATAAAATATAACTTGCTGTCTTAAATGCACCCATTACCTTTGACAATATAGATTCCTGTGCATGTCTTATTCAATTCGTCATCATAGATGAGTACATTCACGTCATGTGTTCCTATGGACACATCGCTCCCAACCGGGGAACCTCCTAGAGTAAGATTAACCGACACACCATCTCCGTGATATCCGTAGTTAGATATAGATTTGGTAACGTTTTCTATACCGATATCTGGGATAAAAGTATACGTCGCTTGGTCTGGATCAGTGCTTATTGTGCGATTCAAGTCCGGACAGTTCACGGGCAACTCGGTAACTGCCAAACAAAAACATTGATAATAAAAGACGGTTTGTAATTCGGTTAGTATCTATCTATATAAGTATCTTCTCCCGGTTCGGAGGTTGATTGCAACATCTCTGTATTCACTCTGACTACCTTCTGCCATTCTGGTGCACTCTTGCAGTTTTAGTCCACTCCAGTTCTTGACATTCTCTTTCCAGTTGATTCTGGGTCTCACTCTCGGTCTAGTTTCTTCCACTCTTCCCTCCAACACATCCTTTAAGAGGCTTTGGTGCCTTTTAACATGACCAAAGTATTTGACTTTTCTCTCCTTAACTTATCCTCCCAGTGCAATTTGTTTACGTCCTGCCATGTGCAGTATCTATTTGTTGGTGAGTATAGGTTAATGTAACAAAACAAAAAGTTTTGAATTTCTAAAAATATCAAAATTTTCGAAAAAATGTCTACTTCTCGGTAAGAAATTCCCTTGCTAAAGTTTAATTCAAGTAACGTTATCAGAAATTGGGAAAAAATCTCAAGATTTGAAGTGCACCATGCCTTATAAGGGGGATGCGACCACCCAAAGGACCCAGTGGGAGTTGGCAAAATGTCGCGTAGCAGTTGCAAGTTCATCCAGTAACTGATTGTAACATCGCTAATAATTGCTTTATCACTGGACGAATCATAATCTTCATGAAACAATAACTCATCAGACCTACGTGTGTTCTGTACGTAGAATAGGCAGGATTCTGAGTTGTTAAATGCATCGACTGCAAACATTGTTACTGGTGTGTATCCTGGAGAAAACAAGCCATTTACTGTGACGCTATAAGTTATTCCATTCGGGTCAGTACTTGCATCTTGGTAGGTATAGGTTGTTCCATTCGTCAATCCAGAAAAGGTGTTTGGTGACTCGGGAGGGAGAGTTACATTGGAACATGTCACAATAGGAGGATCTGTGTCTATTAAAAACATGAAATAAATAAATACACAGTTAATTGAAAGTATGGAGAAGCTTATTTTTGAACATGTTGAATCAGAAAGGACACGTGCTATTTCAAGTTAAAATTGTCACTAAATGTGCGTATATTGAAATGTTTGTTTATCTGTGTCTCCAACACCATGGACCTTTGAGAGACACTTTCGGAATTTCATGACAGATGCCTACTCTTGAAAAATATATGAAATCTATAAATTAATTATATTAGCCTCATAGAATTAGTAGACTGGATGAGCTTGCCATGTGGTGACCACGCATCCTCGCCAAACAGGTTCTCGTAAATTGTTAAACGGGGATGAATTCTTCCATAGCAGTGAATCAGAAGTAAGACAAGGAAGAACACAACTTTTTTTTTCTTTATGTGACGATTGTTTCACTAGATTTTGTTTATTGTCCATTTTTGTGCTGGTACATAATGATACTATCAACAAAACGTAGTCACGATTAAATTTCTTATAAACATATGAAACAAAAGATCAATATATCTTAAGTCTTAATTATACAAAGGATACAACATGAATAAAATATAACTTGCTGTCCTTAAATGCACCCATTACCTTTGACAATATAGATTCCTGTGCATGTCTTATTCAATTCGTCATCATAGATGAGTACATTCACGTCATGTGTTCCTATGGACACATCGCTCCCAACCGGGGAACCTCCTAGAGTAAGATTAACCGACACACCATCCCCGTGATATCCGTAGTTAGATGTAGATTTGGTAACGTTTTCTATCCCGAAATCTGGGGTAAAAGTATACGTCGCTTGGTCTGGATCAGTGCTTATTGTGCGATTTAAGTCCGGACAGTTCACGGGCAACTCGGTAACTGCCAAAAATAACATTGATAATAAAAGACGGTTGGTAACTCGTTTAGTATAGGTTGATGTAACAAAATAAAAAGTTTTTAATTTTCTAAAATTATCAAAAATTTGCTCGAAAATGTCTATATACTTCTTGGTAAGAAATTCCCTTGCTAAAGTTTAATTCCAGTAACGTTATCAGAAATTGGGAAAAAATCTCAAGATTTGCAATGCACCATGCCTCATCAGGGGGGATGCGACCACCCAATGGACCCAGATAGGCCAAGAGCATTAGTTTTAACATGGACATTGCTCATAACAAGCTGATTTTTTCAGGATAGGTCCAGGAATATGTCTACGATAACACACTAAAAGTCCTCATAAATCCTCCTTGAGCGTTTTCCGCAATCCAAGATGGCGTCCAAAATGGCCGCCATTTCCTGAATTTCTTATAACTTTGCTACTAGATAACCCAAATACATAATTTAGATGTCTAGATATATGTTTTTTAGCATAAGGAACTCATTAAAATACTTATTGGTAAATTTTGAAACACACAAGTAGCAGTAAAACCACTTGAGCCCTTCCGAAATCAAAATGGCGTCCAAAATGGCCGCCATTTTCTGAATTTCTTATAACTTTGCAACTAGATAACCCAAATACAAAATTTAAATGTCTAAATATATGTTTTTCAGCATAAGGAACTCATTAAAATATTAATTGGTAAATTTTGAAACACACAAGTAGCAGTAAAACCACTTGAGCCCTTCTTGGAATCCAAAATGGCGTCCAAAATGGCCACCATTTCCAATTTTATCTCATTGTATTAAAGTAGATACGTTCTGAATAAAATAAAATCAAATCGCTAAAGCGTTTCATACATAATGACTGTAAGATATAGGTGCGATATGAATGTTGCTTTGCTGCAGCACTAGTTGGAGGTAGACTTTCTAGCTGAAAGGACGAACTCAGAGAACTGCGACCGATTGCCCGTTTGTATGCAATGCGACGGTAGTCATCAAGAGATTCAAAACTGCTGGCCCAATACAGCTTAAGAAAGAAGGCTTCCCCAGCTCTTGTTACCTCGTCATGGGTACTTCCACTGTCTGCGAAGGTATCAAGCAAGTCATAGTCCTGTTTCTTGTGGACCATATTGAAAGTTTTACGCTTGGCTGACGGTAGATTGCAGAGACCGTATCATATTCTGTCACAGCATGAAGAAACATCAGGTGATTTCTAGTGTCCCCTATGGCATGCTGAATTTCATGAATGTTGAAGACCGTGACAGAATTACTGCGGCATAGCATGTGCATATCTGTGGAAGTGGGTGCCCGAGCAACTAGCATGAGAAGTAAGTCTGTGTCCGTACCAACGACAACAACTGGCACCTGTTCTGACTCTGCTACTGCTAGTGCTGTGGAGACAATCAGGGTGTCGGCATCTGCTTCTGCCTGCTTGATACGTATATACCAGCCATGAGCATTTTGTCACGTAGAGTTTATATAAGTCTAATCTTATTGTTGCTGTTGGCTAGAAAAGCTGCTTGGGTTGTGGTTGTTGGCATATTATCATCAAATATGATGTCACTAGAGGTACATTTCTGGGCTATTCATCTCTGCTCAGCTACCTTTATCGAAGTTGCACTTTCATAGCCATCGAACACCACGTACCGTCGAATGAGCTCCATAATGCTTAAGGATGTATGAAATATATGACTGAACAACATCAGCATAGGTTGACGGTTGTGGCCAAACAACTGATTGCAGTAGGTGACCACCATCTAAAACAAAGAGACCATTTTCTGGCAGGTTGGATTGCTTGCTGGTGAACAACTTCAGCAGGAGACCCAGAGAACTCTTTGTTGGCTTCCGCATCACCCACCTTTGAGAGGGAAAGTGGCTGGGGAGCAAGTTCATATTAAAGCAAAGAACGATTCCATCTCAGTGCTGTTATTCAATTTCATATCCAGCAAATGGTGATGTGCCTGCAGCCATTCAGCAAAGATGCATCTATCTTTATTGTCTCTTGACCTGGTACTTTGCCGTATGTCTTTATGTTGCTTTGATGTACCAGAACTCCGGTGAACTGTTTCAGTTCATCATAAATAGGAACACAGCGAGGAAGTGCATGCATGAACCCACTTTGCCAATGTACTATCTGCGATTCCACGTCCACGAGTCATTCCTCCAGATGTTTTCAGCTGCCGCATCAGGAACTGTTCAATGGTCTGATCAGAGAAGTTTCCACCCCAGAATGAATCCACACGGCGGATGGTGAAGTATCCCTTTTCTGCAAATTGTGTATATTTCCTGGTATGGTTTGCTCTAGGGCTTCCATCTGTTGTAAATACAATCTGGCAGATTTGGCATAGGGAAGATGTCCTGCAGCATGGAAATGTGGTATCATTTCACTCACACAGCTGAGATGGAGCTTACAGTCCCCTGTCCTTTCAGCTCGAATGAAACATTGCAGAAGAGACACTTAATTGTCGGATATACTGCACCCAAAGCTTCCTGTCCTACTTTGTCCTGGTGCCCGGTCAAGGAGTTGTGAAATGATCTGACTTAACTGTTTGACACTCTCCTCAGCTACATCAGTCGCCTTCTTGTCCTGGTTGAGAAGTGCACCATACAGATTCGGTAAGTGGTCCTTATCTATGCTGTCTAAGATGCCAGGTTTACCCATCAATATGCCAATGAGGGCAGCTGCAGTATGAATGTGAGCACGAAGAGAACGGGAAAATGCATGACCAGAATGCATATGTATGACAGACCCTTTGGCGTACACTGTCTCCCATAGCTCTGCAATTAAGTCCACTTCCGTCCATGATGTGGCCTATGCTGCCGAGATATGACATGAGGACGTGAAATCCACCAAGACGGACGATTACTTTGTCTAGGTCTTGAAAAGAAGCTACAATCTCTGCTGTCTTGATGTACAAAGGCTGGCCAAATGTTACTGCCAGATTCTGAAGTTATGCTTTTCACATTGTGACTGTGCCGTGTAGATGGTAGTCGGATTGGATGGGTCCAAATTGAGGAAGGTCAGAGTTTCTATTCTCGTCCTCTCGTACTGGTCACTATGCATGGCCACTTTCATGAAACCACTCCATGAAGGACACAAGTCTAGTTCTTGAACATAGCCAGCTACCCAGAGGGAGTCTATGGCAACTGCGGATCAGAGAGACGGGAGCTCCTGGTCAGGTTTCTTGAGGGGATCTATTACTGCAGACTGCAAGCCAGGAACAGCAGGTTTGCTGTTTGTCTTTATCGGAATATGTCCAAATGCTCCAACTTTGTCAGCCGATTGCAATTTTACTGAACGTTTAATGGGTGAAATATCCACAAACCCAGGCGGAGTAACACAATTAAGCGATTCCTTCCTTGTTGTGACCAGTTACTGTCGCTACGTTAAAGTCGGCATAGTCCAAAACAAATTGGGTAAAACCGCCCAGGTGATAGGATGGTTCATCATTTGGCAGGAGGGCTTGTTCAAACCGCTGTACTTCTTTATAGTCATCAGCAAAACTAGACCTGGGTCTACTAGCAGAGATGATGGCATGTGCTATTGAGGTCACTTCCTGTTTGAAACCGTGTGACTTTTGCCTTTGCTATTCACTAAATTATGTATGAAACGCTTTATCGACCTTGGTACTAATGTGTCTCCATTTTCAGTTCCATCTAATGTTGAGTACTCTTCACTTTTGTACACTGTCAGTCTGATATCGTTGAGGATGATGGAAGCAGCCATATGTGTGTGCGCACGTGTGTGTGTGTTCGTGGGTGTGTGTGTGTGTGTACTTTATGCCTAAGAAGTAATTTTTTTATGAAAATGTTTTTTGTACTCATATGTATTTCAATGGTGCTATTCTAGTCTAGACATTTGATCATATTCAGAACGTATCTACTTTAATACAATGAGATAAAATTGAAAATAATGGCCATTTTGGGTGCCATTTTGTATTTCGGGAAGGGCTCTAGTGGTTTTACTGCTATTTGTGTGTTTCAACATTTATTAATAAGTATTTTAATGAGTTCCTTATGCTGAAAAACATATATTTAGACATTTAAATTTTGTATGTGGGTTATCTAGTCGCAAAGATATAAGAAATTTAGGAAATGGCGGCAATTTTGGGCGCCATTTTGGATTTTGGGAAGGGCTTAAGTGGTTAATAACTACTTGTGTGTTTCAAAATTTATCAACATGTATTTAATTGAGTTCATTATGCTAAAAAACATATATTCAGACATTTAAATTTTGTATTTGGGTTATCTAGTTGCAAAGTTATAAGAAATTTAGGAAATGGCGGCCATTTTGGACGCTATCTTGGATTGCGGAAAACGCTCAAGGAGGATTTATGAGGACTTTTAGTATGTTATTCTAGACATATTCCTGGACCTATCCTAAAAAAATCAGCTTGTTATGAGAAATGTCCATGTTTAAGCCTATTTTGACCTAATGCTCTTGGCCTAAGATGGAGTTGGCAGCATTTCGCGTAGCTGTTGCAAGTTCATCCAGTAACTGATTGTAACATCGCTAATGATTGCCTGATCACTGGACGAATCATAATCTTCATGAAACAATGTCTCATTAGACCTACGTGAGTTCTGTACGTAGAATAGGCATGATTCTGTGTTGTTATATGCATCGACTGCAAACAGTGTTACTGGTGTGTATCCTGGAGGAAACATGTCATCTTCTGTGACATTATAAGTTATTCCATTCGGGTCAGTACTTGCATCTTGGTAGGTATAGGTTGTAACATTCATCAATCCAGAAAAAGTGTTTGGTGAATCGGGAGGGAGAGTTACATTGGAACATGTCACAATAGGAGGATCTGTGTCTATAAGAAATGATAAAGTGAATGAAAATATAAATGAATCGGAAGTGTTTGCATGTAGACATTTAAAAAAGATATTTACATATGTTTTTTTATATTTGGAATACAATAGGCAATTGACGTTTTACCTAAGTTTATTTCATGAAAGTCTTTGCGATCATGTTAACAAATGTTAAAGGGATCAACATCAATCTTTACCTAATGAAAATGAGATGCACTTAACACGCTAATGGGTTAACATTAAAAAAAAACATGCTTATATAGAACAACACTGGCGTGTATAGATATATTCATACCTTCGACAATATAGATTCCTGTGCATTTCTTATTCAATACGTCATCATAGATGAGTGCAACAACGTCATGGGTTCCTATGGACACACTGCTCCCAACTGGGGAACCCCCTAGAGTAATATTAACCGAGACACCACCTCCGTGATATCTGTAACCGTCTACAGATTTGGTGACGTTATCTGCTCCGAAATCTGGGATAAAAGTATACGTGGCTTGGGTTTCATCTGTACTGACATAGTTATTCAAGTCTGGACAGTTCACGGGTAACTCAGTTACTGCAAAATCAATAGAAAAGTTAATCAAATGAAATGCGGAAATTGATCATACACTCTTAAAGAGAGACTCAATGTACACATAGAGGATCTCAAAAAAGTTAACACGAAAATCACTTTAAATAGCAAGCAGTGAAAGACATAGTCATCAACAGATTACATAACTAAAGCAGGTTAATTTAACTGTTTTTACCTTCTTGAGACATAATTAGTTGAAAGCGAAAGCGTACAAAGGCTTACGGTTATAGATCTTTTCAATCTTAAAGTATAATGGTGAAACCAAAATTGTATGAAACTTTTTTCGTGTGTGTAATTCCAATATTGTCTAAACTAATTATTCAGTGTTAGTTTTGCCAAGAGTGGAGGAGAGTAGGGGCCGAATCATTCATATAAACAAAAATGCACACACGCACATACATTTACGCACGCATGTACATCAGAGAACATGAACATCAGAGAATACTTGCGTGTGTTCTCTACGTGGAATAGGCAGGATGCCGAGTTGTTACAAGCGTCGACTGCAAACATTGTTACAGGGGTGAAGCCTGGTGGATATAGGTCTCCCGATATTCCTATGGCGACGTTATAGGTTACTTCACTGCGACTTGGGTTGGCATCCGTGTATGTAAAAGTAGAACCACGAGTAAGCCCGATGAAGGAATTGGGTTCGGTGATTTGGAGTCTAATATTTGAACACGTCACGTCCGGAGGATCCGAATCAGGGCCTATATGACAACGATCTTTAAATGAAAGAAATGAGAGAGACAAATAATCACCGAGTTTTTTTTATAAACATAGGAATAAAAAAAAGCCTTTAACATATTATAACTGATTTACGAAGATTGAAAACTTATCAAACATATCTTACTGGACACAAGCTGTCATTTGCTGATGCAACCACAGCGACTGGGGCAGCCTTTGACGTGTTCGTGAACGTGACATCGTGCACAAAGTAACGAGCATGCATTTTTTAATTACTTGAGCATTGAAAATCGGCACGATGTAACCTGCCCGAGAGCCAACAAAACAACTATGCCTCGAATATTTAAGCAGTCATTATAACTTTTATATACTGAAAACAGAGTCATAGAATACAATTTTGGGCGACTTACTGGTCAATCATGGTAATCAAGTTTGTTTACGCCATCGAGGTTCTATGTTGATAAACTTGCACTGGGTACCGGTAGCTTATTTGGCCATTGAGATTGCACGCATATCCCTATGCAGTCTGTACGTGCATTGCGCGATCATGCCAAATTGGTCAATGAAATAAATTTCCAAATCGAGATTCAAACCTTTAATCATTGCTTGTGATCCTGAAGGTGATACTCAAAAAATGAGGTGTCATATGAAAGAGTAGGTTAATCTCTATATTTCCAAAGGGGCGTCATCTCGTCATTACATATAGATCTAGGCCTAGCTACAATCGAGATCGGCGGTCGTCTGCGCTGTGTTTTTAGCAACCAAATTAATCGCACAAAAAATGTATGGAATGCCGCGCTCCGCACAAACTAAGTTAATTAACACGTTAACCAATGGGGATCGCAGGAGGATGAGGATGCGGGTACAAATTTATATCTATGCCCTGTGGGCTATTGCTATTCCCTGTGAGTGGGGCATGGCTTGAAATCACGACTCCAATTTCGACCAATCAGATGGCTAGATTTCTAAAGTGAGGTATGTAATATGCTTTATACCATATGTCGTAGAGATCAATTGACATTTGATTATAGGCTTTTTTGTTCTCTTCCTGATTATTCAATAATAATTCAAGGCATGATCGTTAATGAATCAAGGCAGAGGTTTACTGGAAACGCAGTCGCATTTGTCCAGTTTTCATTATGCGTTTAGTCCAAAAATCGATTTATTAAATTTAATTCAGTTATCCGCTCGTCAAATTCGAAAACAAACTTTTTTGTGAATACTTTTAACACCTACGTAAATGTCTATAACAAATTATGTAACTCCATCTTCTGTCGATGAAAATGTAGCAAGGTATTATCATTATATATCTGTCATATTTTGGGAAATATCCGGAAAACGTGAGAATTGATAGGGAGTCGCGGATCCTTGTTTTCCAACGGTTGAGTGAGGGCCGTGTTTATATGCATAATTTTGAGGATACTCTTCATAGATAAATGGGAAAGATTTGCCAATTTAGAACCAACACTGGGTAATATACTGTCCAGTACATTTTCAGTTAAAAGTTAACCACCTGATTCGTGTGATTAGGGAGATGAGAGTTGGTCTAGCGAGAATGATCAGCCCCCTGTCTTTGCCTACAAACTGACTCAAATGATACCCAGGTTGGAAACTGCGTCATGTCTTTCGGATGGGGAACTTAAACACACACACCCACACACTTTTTATATATAAATAATAGTAATTTTGTTTGTAATTCAAACAAGAACAACGCACACACGCGCAAACACGCACACCCACACACTTATCCTTTATCTATAAAAGAGACCGGTAATAGCGGTGGAGAAAATAACCCATCACTAAAATATTCAAGTAGCTAGCCCACGATGTCGGAATGGCTACTGTATCATGGATACCTAAAGGAAATATATTATAAATAACCACCTTTTTTTTGGGGGCATTTCTAGGAATAGCAAAGTGGATTAGTAACGTGGATGAATGAACGTATTTTGAGAAAATACATTCGGAATTGAAGATTCAGCCAAAATGGTTCCAGATGGATTAGAATGACAATAAATAAAATTATATACCTCACTTTAGAAATCTAGCCATCTGATTGGTCGAAATTGAGTCGTGATTTTAGCCATGCCCCGCCTACCAGTCAATAGTCTTTTGAAAAGTGCCCTAACGGAAAGCAGTACGGTTGGTCAAAATATGGAGGGTGCTCGAGACAACAAGAAGAGGAGAGAGGAGAGAGGAGTTTCATCATGACCCGAAAGTAAATAACCCCTTGTAAAATGGAAAGATAAAAAGACAAATGTGTGTGTCCTGGAAAAGATTGGAATAGACTTGACCATCGGAAGGGGAATCATGGAAAGAAATTAAACTTTTTGGGGCACATTGTTAGGAGATCTGAAGGTGTTGAGAAGCAAATACTGCAAGGAGCAGTCGAAGGAAAACGGGGTAGAGGTCGTCCACCAATATCTTGGACTGATGATATCAAGAAAGTGTCTGGACAAGGAATGAAAGGTGCAACACAAATGACAGGTGAAAGAGTTGCATGGCGTGCTCTCGTGAAGACCACAGCAGCGCTTTACAGCGCCACCTGAAGTACTGTTGATGATGATGATTGCGTCAGCAATTGCAAGAATGGTTTTGGTTGTTTACACACCGGAGTTTGTACCTTCTTGTCCTACGATGCTGGAGTTGTCCGTTCTGAACACCCATCTTCCAGGTACACCGATGTTCGATGTCGTTTCGATATCGACGACGGCCGCTGTCTGAGATCCAGGGACACTGTAAAAGGCCACTCCGTCACCAGCGTTGAATCCAACCTAAGAGTCAAGCATGTGAACTTTGAAGCAATAAGTCTGAACAAATGTAACTTGATACGGGTTAGATTCACGTTTTTATTCGTCTCATTTCATGTCATATTGCCCTGTTCTGTGTTGGGGATCCCCCCCCCCTACAAAAAAAAAAAAGAATGAAAATCGTCAGAGTTGTTTTACCTATCTATTAGTTGATGAGAAACTAGTTTGACATACTTCTGCTTCTAAGCTACTGCAAAGCTGCTTTTCTCTGTTTGGGTGGAAAAAGACCAAACGGATTCAGCATTTTTTTAAATTATCGATAAAATATCTACACTAGCTTTGATTTTCCTCCTTGTTTTTTTAAGGAAACGATTACAAAATGTATGTCTATTCCCTTTAATCGATACATGCAGCATAGCATTTGAACGGGTTTTATGTTCCAGCAGTGCATCATTACTTGCACCGTAGTATCACCCCTTTAATCTATGTGACTGCACAGTTCACTTCAGCTTCTTGCATTCCTGACTAAACTAAAAACCAAAATCATGAAAAGGATCTTCCAAAATTAAGTCGCTAATACCAGAGTCACAACCGACACCAAACTGACCAAAAATTACATTACACCAAATGTTGGAGAATTAGTCGGTCTGGCCTCGACTTCGAGTCGGTTTGGCGGTGTGACTGATGTATTATTTTATAGAAATGGGAGGGGCTACATGAGCTCGTTATCATATACATAATCGTGACTCCAGTTTATAAGAAGGAGGTACAAACCAAACGATATGATGATTTACCTGAGCTGGGGTACCACCAAGACCAGTTTCACGATTACCACCACTGGCAGTTCCTGTTGTCCAGTTGATATCACCGTAATTAAAGATGGCGAAGGAGTATCGGCCATCTGTCACCATTACAACTTGAAAGGAATTCCTCTAAAGAAAAATATGAAAATTAAACAAATCTATATCTTGATATGAATATTAAATGATATTTGATGAAACAAAACGGATAACACGGGCGAATGGTGAATGAAGTGACTCTCAATTATAAGTAATTTTAGTGAAAGATAAAGACGGACCAAAGTGAAAAAAGGCAAAAACATAGATTTAACGGACCAAAATGCATAATAAGTCAAGTACTGTTTTACGCATTGTCAAATGTTTGATAAGCTTGATTTCCAGGAGGTTTGCATTTAGTTCTAATATGTGCTGTAATCCTTTTATCGTGTATGCAAATTGGCTGACCGGACTTTCAAAAGGAGGGAATGTCCTCTAGTTAATGCAAGATTCCATAAGAAATGCCGATTATTTTTTATTTTTGTGGAAATTCGTCAGGGTATTTTTTTTATTTATTACATCGCAATAACATGAAACAGTATCCGAAATCCATAATACGGTGGCGACAGATGATAAATGAGTAGGTCCAGCGGCGAACAATAGATTAAGCCAGAGTACTTACGATGGAAGTATCAGAAGCACCAAAGAAAGACACGCTGTCCCAGGTCACGATGAACATCCATGACGACAAAAAGTGTCTCATGTCAACAAATGATGCTTTTATAATATCATCGGCTTCGAGGAATATGCTGTCGTTTTGGGCGAAGCGTAAGACTTCTCGATAGGATAGAGTCCCACGTCTCCTCGTGTCAACATCAGCCCAGAAAGGGGTCAAAAGTCGTAGGTCATTAGCGATTGGAAACCGATCGGAGGTAAATGAAGAAACACGCCCCAAGAACGAGATGACACCGTTATTGTTGACCTGCATCAACATTTATATGAAAGCAATTGGTAGTAGTTTTTAATGATAAGGCTGGAATATCATGGAGAGAATGAGAGGGAGAGCACGAAAACGAAAACAAAGAAATGGGAAGACATATAGAGAAGGCTGTGGTATGTAATAATTTAGCCAATTCATGTAGAAAGTTGAGAAAAACGAATGGATAACATTTGAAGGAAAAAGAAGAAGGATTAAACAGTTTATATGGATATACACACACGCACACACACACACAGAGAAAGAGAGAGAGATGAGGACAATAAAGAGAACGGGATAGACAGAATTAGAGGGGGGGGGGGGTTGAAAGTAGGAGTTATTGACGATGCCTTAATCTTTTGACTGCCCTAGGCGGTTACAACCACAACAAGTCTCCGATGTAAAATATGCTTGGATTATTGAAATCTTGTCTTTCCTCTTAAAATTCAAAACAAGTTAAAGAATTGTAAGATTTGATTTCTTCATAATTTTCATGGTACATCGATTGTGTTAAGATAATTATATTACAAAAAGGTGAAGTAAAATCTTATCTATGATATGTGTTCATAAATTTGATGTCACTTAGCAGGTATGACAGATTTCTTAAACAAAATAGTTTGGTTCAAGCTAGGAGAGACTTACAATAAGACTGGTATGGTTGTGATCGAAGAACGGGAAGGCGACGGAAATTGGTAGCTCGTCTGTGGAACCGTCATCGTTGGCTGGTAGGAATTCGTCCCCT
The DNA here is from genome assembly GCA_037976565.1 of Mesocentrotus franciscanus. NCBI lineage: Eukaryota > Metazoa > Echinodermata > Echinoidea > Camarodonta > Strongylocentrotidae > Mesocentrotus > Mesocentrotus franciscanus. The sequence continues at coordinate 13,228,599 of CP137685.1, forward strand.
TCATTTAATCCAAATGGAAAGAACAGACCTGAACAATTGGGGAAATAAAGGGGAATAATAATAATGATTATTATTATGATAATATTGATTATTATAATAATATTAATAATCCTTATAATAATAACAATGTATGTCATCGTGAAAATACAGTAATATTAGCTGAGTGCAGTGTCTGTATGAACAATTGTAATTAATCCATTTTGATCTAAACTTCTCCAATCAGGGTAAACTTAATACAGACTGCTATCTCTTTGGTACATAGTGGCATCTATATGGGGGCGGGGCGGGAGCAGGGGGACACGTGCATTCAAAGGGGTCCGAAAAGGGGCGCAAAAACGAGTAATAGAGAAAAAGAGAAAATAGAGAAAGGGAAGAATCACTATAAATTACGTGCGCCCCAAAACGAAAGATAGAATGCAATAGAAACATGAATGCTGAGTGTTTACATTCTATTAACAAATCTAAGGGTTGGTCGCGGCTGACATAACTAGGTCGCACAGGATCTCGTATTTTTGCGCCGCGGCACTAATGTCCTTTGGCAAGACATTGATCTACATTTGCCACACTCCACCCAGGTTAGGTAAATGGGGACCTGGTAGGAATTTATTCCTTGAAACGCAGAGCGTGTGACAGCTGCACTGCTAAAGCCAGGGTAATTATGCTGCATTATTGTAGAGCGCTTAGAGACTTCTGATTAAGTAAGTGTTAGGCGCTATATAAGCAAATAAAAAATTATAATTATTACTATGAGATATACATGTAATTTATGAATTGCGTTTTTTAAAGGTACTATGTCCCATTTGCAGGCCAAAAATGAAAAGGTTAAATTCCGATGGTATTTGAAAGATACTTATTTAGAACTTCCCTCAAAACGAAAGGGCTTGAAAATGTCTTTTAGTGGGAAAATAACGACCGTAATATGTCGAATCGATTTTAGTGATTGCAATCAATTTAGTGATAGTATGATTTTCAGACCCTTGTACCGAATTGTTGTACATTTTGTGCTGCGCAAAGATTCAATCAGTTAAATTTTTGCCATTACAAGAAGTGGGTTATTGATGTAGACAAATGCTCATGTACCCTTTACAGCTCATTTTATGTATGTTATTTCCAAAGAAAAAAAGATGTCAGTCAGTCACTCAATAGTGTCTGACATTGAAGTCTAGAAAGTAGACGGGTTTCTTTGCATAATTTGAATACTAGGACACTGCTAACATTTAAATTTCACAGATAGGACATACGTGGAATTGGGGTATTGTGCCCCTGCCCCCAACTCCACTGCCTGGTGGTAAATAAAGGGTTCTTCTTTCTACACGAAGCTGCTCCGAAGGCATTTAGATGAGCCCAAAAGGGCACAAAAAGCCAAAGTGGGAAATACGGTTAAAAAAGGGCCTCTTACCAAAGGGAAATTTTATCAAAAGTAACAAGAGTAATTTATTTGAAACTTTGAAACTTTGAAAGGGGCACTTGATATAGGTGATATGGGGCATATCAATGAAGGGGAAAGGAAAGAGACACTTAGAAGAAAGTAAAAATGGGCACTTATTAGCAGTGAAAAGATCACATATTGAAAAGGTACGAGGGCACCTGTCAAAGTAAAAGGGCATTTATTAGAGCTGAAAATGGGCATTGCTAATACCTAAACAGGTTACTCATCAGATATGAAAAATATTACTTTTTAGAAGGGAAAAAACGGGGCACTTCAGAAAAGCAAAAGTGAAGCCTATCGTATTTTCGGATAGGGGCACTGATGAGAGGTGAGACAAGGGCACCTTCGGGGTACTCATGTGTGGTGGGAAATTAAACCTAGCACCCCTTTGGAGAGATGCCTCTGCATTATTGATCATTACTTTTTGAATATAGAGAAAACATTTGGATTCTGGCGAAAGTGATATATTCATGAATATATGGTTACAAAAACATTTTTTGACTAAAAATTGTTATGCAAATTATCCCCAAACATATAGAATGTGACATCATGTTGTAGGATGTTTTATTTTCTTTCATATGACACCTCATAAAATGGTAAAATGAGGTTCTGTTAACAAGTGATATATTGACAATTTTTCAACAATGGTTATACAGGGCGGCCATTGTTCTCTTTCTAAACTTTCGTTATTGTCATCTACGTATATATCACTGTCCCTGAAGAACTGGTGCACGTTCCTAGAAAAAGCGATATCATAAAGAATCAGTATAGATATTTTTCATGCATGCATCATATTTCCTTAAGTTTCGGCAGATTTGTGTAGTCAAAGGTATGTTTCCACTTCGGCTAACACTGTCACCTGGTTGTTTTGTCCCCTGGTAGATGAAAGTCTATTTAGCAAACCTCTTTGTAGAAGTTCCCGCAAAGAGGACAAATAGAGTCGTTAATGTAGGACCTATTGTTTGGTTATCAAGACAACTACACGTTTTACTTTGAGAATGATAATGACAATGCTTGTACCACGGGGACCTAGATGAGAAAATCCCTATCTATTGTGACAGAATATCGTGCCATGTTTACACCACAATCACCAAATATTCACTTGTACTTCTCGCTTTACCTTTATGAACACCAGTGATCATAATACCAGACAGATAAAATATTTACATTAACTTTACAGCTCGGTAACACCATCCAACCGGATCCACTTGACTCCAATACGATCGACACTAGGACATTGAGGATAATGTAATACGCGGTCACGACAACGAGATCAACAGCAGACCGAGCAGAAAACCATTATATCCCAAATAGCCAATACACTGTCGGTTTTTTAGTCAGTGTTGCGGTGTGTCATAGGTGTAATTTCTGTTCGGTCTGTCGTCGTTTCGATGTCGGTCACATTGCTGTGTCTCAGGCACTGTCGTACTGGTGGAGGGAGTGCTTGGGGGGAGGCAGGCGCTAGCCCCACCCCCCAAATAAAATTAAACAATGACTTATTTTCAATTCCATAAAAGTGATTTATAAATGTTCGTGATATCACATGATTTTCAACGAAATGCGCGTTTCTCCATTTCTGTCGCAAACTGACACATTCCCAAATAGCCAGGAAGAGCATATGTTTTTTATAGTCACTAATGGGGCTTATGGCACGGTCACACATAGAAGACGCACGGCCGGCGCTTTGACAATCGGAAAAAGTCGTGAACCCGACTTTTTTCAGGATTTGGGAGAAGCTAGCGAGCTGACACCGAATGCATATCGTGTTGCTAGCGCGCTGCGCGTATACAGGGCGTGTGCTCCGCGTATGCCTGGCGTTGGTCTAGCGTGCTCCGCTCATGTCTGGCGTCCTTTTGGCGTTTACATTCGTGCGTCGAGCTCCGCGGACATTTTTGAGCATGACGACGAATGCATAGCGTTCGTCCAGCGTTGGTCCAGCGCACTCGACGAACGAGTAACGAAGGATGACGCACACCTAACGCACGACAACGCACTGGCAAAAATTGCAAATTTTCAATGCGCGGGCTGTGAGTCCCCCATGCGTCCCCTATGTGTGACCGGGCCTTTAGTGGCCACTTATGGCCCGGTCACACCAAACCTATAGCAGTAACGTATACCGACGTTTGTGAATTTTCACCAACACGCTAGTGCACGTTGAAATAAGTTAGGGAAAGGTTTGGTATAAGTTTGGTATACGTTAAAAGCACGCTGGTATAAGCTGGCATAGAGGTAGGTAACTCATACGTCGACATGCATACGTTGGCATGAAGGTATACCGTTCAGCTAACTTATGTTATGATCTATGAGTAACTTACTTCTAGCCTATATCTAACCTATATCTGACGTATCTGCAACGCATATTGACGTATTCAGACGTATTCGACGTATGTCTGACGACGGAGTAACTTATTGAACGTGTTTCTACCGTACAACTGGCGTAGTATAGGCGTTTTTCACATTGTAAGCATGTAAAGTAATTTATTGAAGTTATTTAGAAGTAAGTTCTTTCATTCATAATTAATCTTAATTTTCAAATATGAAAACAGGAAATTTACACGTGATCTTCGGCAACACGCCGAGCGCGCTGCGCATAGGTTTCTTATAAGCTACTCATACGTTGGGCATAGGTCGAGAACGCTTGACATGCGCTGGCCATACGCTGTGATTCGCTGTCATACGCTATCATATTAAGTTAGTGATAGGTTACTAATAGGTTAGACATACGATATGTATACGTTCAATACGTTATGCATACGCCCAAATTATTCATGCTGCAGAATTGTCGATGTTTTTTGGGGCGTATGCCGACGTTTTGACATTATTTCATGATTTTTCATACGCTAGCTATAAGTTTCTCTAAAACGTCATGGTGTGACCAGGCCATAACAGTAAGACTAGTAGATAACCGTATATCCAGTTTAGCGAAAAGCCTGGATACCCGTATGTCCGGCCTAGAGAAGAGCTTAGAGAAGATCGCGGCAGTTCTAGGCGGTACGCGGTACGCTTGCGCCCAGGGTTTGTTTTGGATGTGGCGAGGAGGGTCATTTCCGGAGGGAATGTTCCACAGGCGCGGATCCAAGGGGGGGGGCGGGCCTGGCCCCCCGCAAAGAAAAAGAAAACAAAAACAGAGAGAGAGAGAGAGAAGGAAAAGAAGGGGAAAGGAAAGAGGAGAGATAGGGAAAGAAAAAAGAGGAAGAAGAAAAGAAAATGGGGGGGGGGGGAAAGAAGGAGATCGGGGCTGAAAGGGTCTTGCCTTCCAGGCTGTTGCCGCCCCATCAAAAAGTAAGAGAGAAGGCAGGAAAGGGAAAGAAAAAAGGAAAAAGAGGAGATAAAGGGAAGGAACTAAAGAGGAAGAAAACAAGAAAAGAAGGGGGATATCAGTTGCAATTTTCCCACAAACAAGTTGTGGATCGGGGGCAAAGGCCCTTGCCTCCCCCCCCCCGCCCCCGCCACAAAAAAGAGAACGGAAAGGGAAAGAGGAGCCAATTAGTGTCCTGCCAGTGTCACAATAAAATTCAAACGTGGTTCATTTCTAATTCGGTACCTACCCAGGGGCACAGGTTCTTGAGACATGGAATATTGTAAAGGTTGTTGGGTATTCACGTGTTCAGGTGGACAACCTTTGCAATATGCTACTGGAAAAAATGGCGGCCATTTTCCAAAATGGCCGCCATGTATAACTACTGTACAATTCTGGAGATTACTTTTTAACAGCACCTCATTTTACCATGGGTAAGGTATCATATGAAAGCCAATTAAATATTCTTACAAGATGATACCTCATTAAATAGGCTTCGGGATGAAATGCATAAAAATTTTGAGCCAAAAATGTGATTTTTTTTTTTTACCATTAAAAACAAATATGAATTGCGCCAAAATACATATTTCTCCATATTTAATCGAGTATGATGCTAACTGACTTGAAACTTGCCGAAAAATTGTTCAGCATCATGGTCGATATCATATCCAAATTTCAAGTCTACTACTTTTCTAATTAAAAAGTAATAGCGCTCTAAAGTTGACACTTTGTTATGAGCCAAAATGGCAAATTTGGTTGCTAAGGGCTATCTAATGACTTTCATCAATGTCTTTCAATCTATTAAAAAAAAAAAAAAAAAGGCGTACAAGTTGAACCAAACCGTCCAGTATCGCCATTTTTTTTCTTTTTAGCTATTGGATTATGCTCAGAAGGCATGGAGAGTTGTCCACAAATGACGCCATCAAATTAAATATCGCCCTCTGTAAAAAGGGAAGCCTATCGTATTCTCGGAAAGGGGCACTGATCAGAGGGAGACAAGGCGAGCTTTGGGGCACTCGTGTGTGGTGGAAATTAACCTAGCACCCCTACCCTCTTTGGATGGTCTGTTCTTTTTAGATGACCTGTACTAATGTACAATCCGTGATATATTTTGAGTAGTGCCCCGAGGGTAAAGGCACTTGGGAGAAAATCAGAAATTAGTGATATTTTTCTACGCGACAAACGGGAGAGTAATCTGTCATTACGTCACAAGCCACTGACAAAATTGCCGATTTGAGATTCGCACAGCTGTAGTGATCTCATATTTCAAACACTCATAACTTTCTTAATATTGGTCCGATTTATTTCAAACTTTCGCCATTCTGTTTCTCTGATTTTTATGCTTTCATTCAAATGAACTTATTAGAAGGGTTGGATTTCCCGTTATCTGCTGATATTATTGCTCAACCATTATGTAATCTTTTCAATATGTCACTTAGCCAAAGTCAAATACCAAAGGAATTTAAAACTGCTAAAATAATTCCTGTACATGAAGGTAAAATGAAAACAGACCTAAACAATTATAGACCAATATCGATTCTCCCAATTATTTCGAAGATTTTAGACAAACTAGTACATAAACAATTATACTCCTATTTGTCTGAAAATTCTTTGCTTGAAAAATCTCAATCGGGTTACCTAAAATATCATTCGACTACCACTTGTTTATGTGATATTTCATAATATTTGTTAGAAAATCAGACTGATGGTTATACATCTAGAGGCGTTTTTTAAGATTGACGAAAAGCGTTTGATCTCACACCGAATTCACATATAATTCAAAAATTGAAATATTATGGCATTTTATCAAATGAGTTTTATGGTTTAATGAGTTTTTTACAAATATAAATCATTTTGTGTCTATAAATGGAGTAAATAGCAATTTTTTAACAGTGAAATCAGGTGTCTCACAAGGGTCAACTTTGGGGCCCTTAATTTTTTGCTTGTATATTAATGATTTATGTAATGTTAGAGTATTAAATGATTTAAAACATTTACTTTATGTAGATGACACTGCTATATTCTGTAAAAGTAAGGAAGTAAATGACTTAGAAAGTAAGCTTCAAAATCAATGTGATCTAATTTCAACTTGGACAGACTTGAACAAACTGATGTTAAACACAGATAAAACAAAGGTGATGATATTTGGTCCCAAGAATAAACCATGCAACCAGGTGTTGAATATTTATTTAAAAAACGAAAGAATAGAGTTTGTTAAACATTTCAAATACTTAGGAGTTACCTTGGACACAAAACTTAATTTGTCGGTGCATGTAAAAAACAATGTGAATACAATTACTCGAGCACTCTGACCCATTCGTAGAGTTAAAAAGTTTATCTCCCTTAACATCATGATCAAATTATATTATTCTCTCATTTCCAGACATTGAATATTGCTGTATCATATGGGGATTGCGTTCTAAAATAGTTATAGATCGATTACAAAGATTTTGAAATAAGTTTTAATACAAGATCTGTCTAATAGAACAACGGTTAGACCATTTTTATTGAGTTTAAAGTGGCAAACTATTGGAGAAAGAATAAAGTATCAATTTTGCATTATGGTTTTTGAAATATTGAATAGCCAAACACCCGAAAATCTCGATCGTTTCAGAACAGAGCAGGAATAATCATATTGAAAATCAATCCATACTCTCATATTTCCACTTCTCATATCCATGAAGTCTTAAAATGGAAGACACTAAGTGTCCGCCGAGAAGAACATATGTATATTATGATCATGTACAACATTTTGAATAATCTTATTCCTGTAATATATCAAACGTCCCATACCAATTAAAGCAGACAGGTACCTTATCCGTTCTATAGATAATCCAAGTCACTCTAGACCGTGAACCAATAACTATAAAAGAACATTTTATTACAGAGGAGCTTCATTGTAGTGCTTGCATTATTCAAAATTTCAAATCCAATCTGAAAAATTATTTCAAAGTATCTTAGAAATGTGATCAAGAATCTGTTTCCCTCTCTTTCCCTTTACTTTATTTGTTCAGCGTTCGTGCGGTTCTGTATCCCTGATAAAATACACTGAATATGACTTCTAAATGTAAATTGAATTTATTAGACTCCAAAAATATATAATACATGTTCAGTTATATCATTTATGTTTTGTTTATTGAAATGTATATATTGAATTAATTTTAATTTCAATTTCCCCATGACTGTATAAAATATTATATTTTTATGTAATAGCTTATTCGGACCCCATGGAAGAACTGGCGAATTTTGTTAATACGCCTGAAATGGGCTATCCGCCGTATATTTCTTTTATGTATGTATTTGTATGTTGTGATGATTTTATACGGAAATAAAAACAAACAAACAAACAAGGAAAGACTGATAAATAGCGTCTGCGCTGCTCTGGCGTTCCGTGGCCTTGTCTGGTGGCTGGCGTATCGGGGGTGGTTTGCGCTGCATGATGGCGTAACTTTATAGTGTTATCATGAGGGGCGGTCTTCCTCTGGTGCGCTAGTTCGCCGATATTCGGACGTGGATCGTGGATCGATATGATGTATGATTATTTTTTTTATTCAAATTTAACTACTGCTTATTTATATTACATGTGCTAAAGCAAAGATGTTCTCATGTTTTCCCACCTGTGAATCCCTAACCTTCTGTAAATCATTATCCAGTCCTTGATGCTGAACGTTGTTCCCTTCTTTACCCCTTTATATACACTGTTGCTCATAAAGTTGGAATATTTTTTTTTACCCCAATTTATGGAATGATTTTGACAATGATTTATTCCTAATAGATCATTGTCAGTTTTTATTGAATAATAATTTGCAAGTGTTTGTTTTGCGTGACTGCATAAGCATCTGTATGCTACTATGCTAATCAACTAGGGGTCCTACGCCCTTTAGTCATAACTGACAGTAAATGAGGATTAATGCCTCACAAAAGGGCAATAATAATAACACATCGACACGGTTTTGATCCTGGGGCCTCACAGTTACGAGGCCATTACTTTGCCAAGGAATAACGACTGTACGCAGCGGGGGCTAGGGTAGGAGGCAGCCCCCACAAATTAAAACAAACAAAGAAAATTCAATAAATTATCAAAAATTCATTGCATTTTTCCCCGGTCCTCAACAGGAAAAATTCCTCTGTGCGGTCATGCATTATGGTTCAAGGCATGGCCACACAAAGAATTTTTTTCCTTATGGTTATGGGTTACATATCTAAGTTTTAATTAAACAATATGACCACGTTTAAACACTATCACCAGACACAAGTCTGTGCGACAGCCATGCACAAGTGAGCATGTACACCCCCTGATTTTCTTTGATTTTGCCGACGCCCAAAATACATGCGCATCACGCACCAAACACACAATATTAATTTATACTCGTCGCTACACCAAATTTAACATTTTTATGGCCTTTGAATATTTTGAATTCTCAAGTTTTTACACCCCAGAGTAAATAATACTACTAGTGAATTTAATTCAACTTTTAATTCAACGGGACCCAACAATAATCTTCAAAATAATTTGGATAATTTTAAATAATTTTTATCTATCCTAAACACATTTCCATTTTCTTAGATATAGGAATTATAGAAATGTGGTTACACTCAATTTCTCCTCCAATTTTCAATATTAAGAATTATGAAACAATTCATACAGACCGTAAACATGGAAAGGGAAGAGGTGTTGCTTTTTATACTCGTAATGATTTACAATGTGAATAAGACATTATATTCAATTTGAAGGAAATAGAAATAAGATTTAAAGACATTTGTGATGATAAACTTAAGAATAAAATCGTTGGATGTAATGTACAGACCACCAAACAATGTAGCCGACACATTTTGTAGATAAATTAGAATAATGTCTCGAATTTATTTCTAGAGAAAATAAAGATATACTGTATATCATGGGAAACTTTAACATAGATCTCTCCTTACCTTATTATGTTCTTGGCTAACACTTTACTAATGTATTAATTTTCTTTTAAACCTCTTATTGATAAACCAACTAGGATTAAAAACGTAACACATATTATAATTTATAATATGTTCTCATTACAAACGTATTAGATAATAAACAGAATGGAATAATATACCATGATATTGCAGACCATTTACCCATATTTACGATATGTCCGAATGTCCGAAACACTTATTAGAAATTCCCAATAAGGGCATTCACAACGACGTAAGGAAACAAAGCGTAATTTAGAATCCTTGAAGATAGATTTAAGTCAAAAAAGGTTGGTATGATATTTTGTTTAATATTTTTTTGTGTACAGGTTTTACTTCCACATTAACTGCATATGAAAAGAATTTACAAAGTAACGCATATACAAAGTAACAAAACATATAAATATATTCGATAGATAGGTGGTATTAAAACACTAAAAACGACTGTTATGCATATCATTAAATACAAAGGATGATACCTTTTTAATCTACAGTGATAAGGAGAAAGCCTTGGAAGCATTATGCTTGTGAATAAGGTTCCCTTTACATAATACATTTGTTACAAATATAAAACAAAAGAAAAACAAAAGAAGAACAAAAACAGGTGCCTAGTGCAGCCAACCAGTGATGGTATTAACGGTGGTCTCCATAATGACCTTCTTAAGCTTTTTCATACAGAAGAAAAAGTTTACGTTTCAAGTGATATGTAAAAGTACTTAAATTGGGCAGCTGTTTGAGCGACATATCCAAAGAGTTCCAGTACACAGGACCAGCATAAATCAATGTTTTTTTGTTCTTAGTAAAGTTCTCAGTTTGTGTAAGTGAAAAAAGGAAGACTGCCGGGTTGGATAATTATGAAGTTGTTGATTCTTTTGAAACGTCGACGTGATGGCATGGGGAAGTTCGTTAGAATTTAATCGAAACATAAAACAGTCTAAAAAGAAATTGTACAAGTCATGAACTTTTAATATTTTATTTTTTAAAAATAAACTATTAGTGTGGCTTAACCTATTAGTGTGGCAGATTATTCGTATGACGCGTTTTTGAAGTATCAATAATTTGTCCAACTGGAAATTAAACGAATTTCGTTAAAGGAATTTTAACGAATCAACTAAGTTTATAACTGTTTTATTAATATATACACTGCCAGGTAACTTTGAAATAGAGTACGTTGCTGAAGAGCATACATTGAGTTTTATTTAAACTCAAGGAAAGTTTATAAGCACAAAACCATTCTTCAACATGTCTCATTTCAAGATTAACGGTTTCAAGTAGTGCATTGGGGTTTTTGTGTGAGAAAAACACAGAAGAATCATCAGCAAATAATATAAACGACAAAACATTGGATGAGTTTTGAAAGTCATTCATATACAATATAAATAAAAGAGGCCCCCAGAAGGGATGCTTGTGGAACTCCAAAAATTAACTGTTGAAAGCTGAGTGTACTCCATTGATGGATACGTATATTGTGTCCTACCCCTGAGATAGCCCTCGAACCTTTTGCAATTTTCATGATGTCGGGAACCGTACCCTGGGTCATGTTCTAGGGGAACAACGATGTCGTGTATAATATTTGTCAATCAGAAGTTACTACCTTCATGATGACCAGTACTTCTTTTTATTTGAAATAAAAGAGGCCCCCAGAAGGGATGCTTGTGGAACTCCAAAAATTAACTGTTGAAAGCTGAGTCTACTCCATTTATGGATACGTATATTGTGTCCTACCCCTGAGATAGCCCTCGAACCTTTTGCAATTTTCATGATGTCGGGAACCGTACCCTGGGTCATGTTCTAGGGGGACAACGATGTCGTGTATAATATTTGTCAATCAGAAGTTACTACCTTCATGATGACCAGTACTTCTTTTTATTTGAAATTTTTAACAAGTTTCAGAATCTCAGATGAGTTGGTTCGACCAAAAAATATAGAATTCTGATTTTTGTTCTTCAAAAAAGAATGTAAGGGTTTTTCGACAACATGAATTTTCTTGGCAAGATTGGGTTCAATGTTTGAGAAGTAATCATTAAAGTGATTAGCAATAGATTCTTTATCATTGATGGTCTCATTACCCCTGTCGGATTTGTATTATGTTTTTCATATCACTTTTTTGTTGTTCAAGGCATTATTAATAACTCCCCATGTTTCCTTTATGTTGGATTTTTTTTCTTCAAACTGGGTACAATAATAACTCTGTTTCTCAAGTCGCAGAATGTTTGTCTATGTATTTTTGTATTATCATGAAGTTTTGGTTTGGGATTCGCACGAAATTTGTAGTACAAGTTATTTTTCCTATTAATTGATCTTAATAAAAACTTGGAGGCCCAAGTGTTACGTGCTTCATGTCTATAAATAGAAAATTGCATCTCTCTAGTGGAATACATTGGTCAAGAGATTTTTGTAGAACGTGGATAAAATTGTTGTAAGACACATTTACATCAGTATGAGCCAAAACTTCTGCCCAATCAATCGATCTCAGTTTTTCCTTTAATTTATCTATTTTGGTGGCTGTAAATTTCCTTTTCCTTTTTTTTTTTGGGGGGGGGGGGTGATTTAGCAAGATTTAACAAACTTTGAATATTGCAATAAACTGGACAGTGATCTAATATGTCAGGCAGTATAATGCCTGTGAAATAATATGTCTAAATCAATATCACTTGTGTCAGCAAAAGGTAGGTCAGTCATTATTACGTTCACAAGAACTGAGGAACATCATTTTGAAAGAGATGTGAACAGTTCATATGAACAATTTATAAACAAACTTCTTTGACATTATGATAACAATTTGCCTCTCACAATAATTAAATCAAGTTAAAATAGAAATAAACGGCCATGGATTACTCAAAGCATAATTAAATCATTATCTACTCGAATTCGTTTATATAAGATATTAATTCGATCACCTAAAAATGAAAATGAAAATAAATATTAAAAGTACCGCTATAAATTGACATCAACTATTCGTTTGTCACGCAAATTATACTATTGTAATGTATTGTAAATACACCATGGTCCAGATATTACAAATGCGTTACCTGACACTATTAACAACTCTGCATCTCTTTATTCATTCAAAGCCTCGATGAAAAATATTTAAAATACAAATATTCATGAACATTATAAGAGTCTTTACTTCTTTGTTTTTACACATTAATTTAAAATGACGAGTTCATGAACATAACGAATCGAACACACATGCACACACTTGCGATCTTCCCCAAAACTTCCCAATTTTTATTTAGATACTTTTTGATTTTTTTTAATACGTGACACTCTATTCTACTACATATTTCCAAAACAGCGTCATGTGCCTCCCCCTCCCGGCTGCTATCGACTCAAGCATTCATGCTTATGAAAGTTGGCCTCCGCATTTATCTTGATTCTTTGATTTACCTTCATATTCTCCAGTTTTCAATTTTATATATGTATTTTTTTTTGGTGTATTTCAGTTGTCACATTTTATGTAAACCAATAAATTATAAATTATTACTGTTATTTGAATATTTTGTATTTAATTTTTCAATACATGCAGAAACATCTGGAAATGTTGCTTTTACCTACTTTAGTGGTTTCTAATATTGGTGTTTCATGAAATCGACGTTATTCGAAAATGCTATTTCTCTCGCGGCACCCCTAAATATGTTTTGCGGCACTCACGTTGAAAAAAGCTACTATTAGGGTCGAAGACATTATAATATAGAAAAGCAATTTCGATCTTGTGAAATAGAAGAACTTAAATACTGGACTGGGGCAAAACAAGCAGACAAGGAAACAAATAGACGAAAACCTACGCTCAACTTTGCCCCGACAATGAGCAACAACAGAGAGTGAGACGGTGAGACAGAGAGAGAGAGAGAGAAAGAGAAATTTGTGTGGAAAAAAATGATCAGCCTTCGAAAGACAAGAACATAAATCTTAGTACAATACAAACATTTTAGTTTCGGAAAGTTGAATATAAATAGTATTATTATCTTACTTCGATCTGCCTCTGATTTCTTTAGTACATCAAAGATGTTAGCGACGCAGAAGAAAAAAACAACTTGCTTTATCCAAATCATCCTAGAGAGTAACACGCAGGGGCGGCGATCCCGGGGGGACGGGGGGGACACGTCCCCCCTCGATTTTTTTAGGGGAGGGATCGTCCCCCCGGAAAATTTGAAAAGGTGCAAAAAAAAATGTATATCAAATACTGACTGAAGACTGCAACACACACAACAGGCTCTGGAGGGCCCAAGAGTGTAGCGTTTAGACGAATAAAAATGCAAAAATCTTCTCACTCGGGAGCTACGCTCCCTCGCATAATATCCTTCAAAATGTACAAGTAGATATTGAAGAAAAGTGAAGTGTGAAAAAGTATATTGCTTGTTTTTATACTATAGTTTTTTTAATACAACAAAACTTCAAAAACTGTGAGGGGTAGTCACTTCCGTCACCTTCACCCCTCTCGTTCACTATGCTCCCTCGCGCTGGCGTACTGATGGGGGCTTGGGGCAGTTGCCCCCAAAAAAAAAAATTAAAATTCATATATGTGGTTTATTTCTTATTCGATACCAGTGATATACAAATGTTGATGAAATGGCATGATTTTTCCCTGAGCTTCCGGGTGCTCCGCCCCCTGGACCCCACCAGGGCCCTAAGGCGGGCCCCTGGATGCTCATCTGACCGTTATTAAATGCCTAAAACCCCTGAGCTTCCGGGGGCTCTGCCCCCTGGACCCCACCAAGGGCCCTAAAGCGTGCCCCTGGTTGCTCATCTGACCGCAATTAAATGCCTAAAACCCCTGAGCTTCCGGGAGCTCTGACCCCTGGACCCCACCAGGGCCCTGAGGCGGGCCCCTGGATGCTCATCTGACCGTAATTGAATGCTTAAAGATAGGGTTGAGTTCTGGTCATGCGACTGCTTTTTGTGAAAGAAACAGTGTTGAATCGATCAGAAAAGGTTGATCACTTAGCATAGAAGTATTGGTGTGTACTGCAAGGTTCTGGAATCATCAAAGTGATAAGAAATTTGGCCCAGTCTTGGTAAAGTTACAAGCACTGTACACAGAAAGCTTTATATGGGACTACACGAACATGTGGCATAAAAATCCGTCCCGATTTTGATGCTGTTACATGTCATATTTAGAATATTAAGGCATTTGAAGAGCCATGCTTTTTAGGGAACATTTTTTATGTGATGTTCTTCCACATTTGCATAATAACAATGATAACGCTCACAAATTATTTGTCACCTCTTCCCAGAACTCAACCTTCTCTTTAAACCCTGAGCTTCAATTAGTGACCTGCATGCCAGTGACACAAATAAGGTATCAAAATATGCTCGTCTGACCGTAATTAAATGCCTAAAACCCCTGAGCTTCCGGGGGCTCCGCCCCTGGACCCCACCAGGGCCCTAAGCTGGGCCCCTGGTTGCTCATCTGACATTAATTAAATGCCTAAAACCCCTGAGCTTCATGGGCCCCTTGACCCCCGCCGGGGCTTCGGCCCTAGACCCACGCCAATTTACGCTCCACTTGCTTTGCTCTACCTGATCGTAAATACTTTAGCCCCCCCCCCATTTTGAAAAACGTCCCGCGGGGCCTTCATGTAACATGTAAGAATGGTGGTGATGCAGATTTTTTTTCCTGCCCCCAAACGTTTTTGGTCATTACGCCACTGCTCCCTTTTCCGTCGCATTTCGGCCCCCCCCCCGGTCATGAAAAGAAATCGCCGCCCCTGGTGACACGTCTGCCAATTATATCAGATCCGTCAAATATCTTCGGAATATAGCGTATATCTTTTTCCTTCTTCTTCTACTACTTTTTTTCTTTTTTGTTCCTCTTTTTTTTTTCCTTTACTTCCTCTCCTCCTCCTTCTTCTTATTGTAAGTAGTAACAATTATGCTACTTCTTATTTGTTCTCTTCTGTGCTCTACTGATCCTCATCTGCCTTTCTCTGATTTCGTTGTTACTCAGCTTCCTGGCTTTTCCTCTTCTGCCACTCACTAGCCCACTGCCTAATATGTTCTCACTGTCTTTGGTTCTCAATTCGTACGCCTTAAGGACGTGCGCGTCCGCCCACAAAAGCTATACGTACACAATAATTACGCACTTATATACACCCCTTTTCAGGTTGGTTAAATAACAACCTTGACACTGAATTCAATCTCGATACAAACACCGGAAACAACACATACATGCAGAGCATTATAGACTCAAATTTCAACGGAAAATGTATGGGACACACAACATTTTCGGTTATGCACCTATGTGTATTAAAATATAATCACTAGACAATATATATATATACATAGAGGCACACATGAACATTTCAATTTAACTAGCAACAAAGGGCTGTAAATTACAGTACTGATGTAAAGATGGCGAGGAAGAAAAAAATGAAGAAGAAAAAAAAACAGGTAGATAAAGAAGGAAAGATTTATATAGCCAGAGTAGGTTCGAGACTGGTTTATTCAAACAGAGTGTCAATATTTTGTATCAGATTCTAGTACTCTTCCATCCATATCGACATAACCCTCGGTGATTACATTTGTGTTTAAGTTTAAAAAGAAACAAAACAGGCAATGGATTTTGAAAGTTCATTGCTTCTCAATGCTCTGATGTGAATTACTGTGAAGCCTTGAGAAGGGAATTTACGATTATGAGAAAATAATGCGATTCATTTGACACCGCTTTTTCATGGGAATATTTAAAGTTTAAAATTTGACTAATGACAGAAACATAGAGTAGGAAGAAAGCGAGAGAGGGTAATCAGAAACGGATCGAGCTAGAAGACGAGGTTAAAAATTGAAAATCTTATCTGTGAAGGAGTTAAAAACAAGATCGGATAGTATGAGAAAGTAAGACAGGGGTTAGAAGAATATTACACAAAAGTTGCAGGTGTTTGTTTTCATTGATTTCATTTCTCAAAACTACAATTATTTGTTCATAACATAGAAGCAAGGCATTTGTCCATAGTCCAAACGACAATAATTAGAAAGTCAGCTTATCTGAATCCTTATATACCCATATTGGGACCGTTGTGAGGGATGCCACATACATGAATTTAGATAATACAAACAACTTTAATAACAGTTTTCTACCCATCATTGTTTAAAGTCTCTATGCTGCCACCAACTCAACAATTTCTTTATTTTACTTAGTATTTCTTTATAGATTAAAAATTTATTTTACTTCTGCATTTTAGGAAAAAAACACATCTTAAATCTTTACAAATTCTACTTTTTGACCAAAGGATATATTAAATAACTTTTCTTGTAAGGAGCCTAACAACAGTACTTTTGGTTTATCATTGTTTACACGCAGTTCAGGTATTTTTTCTATAATTCTCTAACAGTTGAATTACTTTATTTCAGATGGATTGAATATTCAATCTGAAGTCAACTAGACAGAGTTTAATATATATATATATATATATATATATAATAATAATAATTTTCGTCTCTTGAAAAGCTCTCTGGATAATGGAGAGACAGAAGATAAGAACGTTCTGATTGAATTTAAAAAGAATTATTATTTGGACTAAAAAAGCATGTTGTACTGATTGACAGAAACGGAGTTTTGTTGACAATAAAGTTAATCACCGGGAAGAAGAATTTCGGGGTATTGGTGAAGGCCAGTTAACAAAAGCAAAGTGCCAGACAGTGGTTAATGAAACGCCTACATGAAAATCAGGAGGTAATGATGTTCTTACAAAGGAATTCTATGTCAGATTCAGGGGCTTTGTATCTGCTTCGATTCAATGGACCTGAATTTATTTGTAAAGCATTAGAGTAACATGGCTGCGGTCAAACTTCAGTACGTTTTTTTAAAAACAATCCATGGTAACATTAAAGGGTGTGTACTTCAACCGGGTATTTCTCTATAGAGGACAAAAAAGGGACCCTTTATCTACGTACCTTTTCTGATTGCAATTGAAATTGTAGCCTCTCATTCAAGAAATACAACAGAAATTAGAAATACATGTATTACTTTTGGCTCAAGTGAATCAAAACTATTACTATATTCAGATGATTTTTGTGCATTTTATTTAGATTATAATTCAGTTAGAGTATTATTCGATGTGCTAAAGCAATTTGACAGATGTTGCAGTCTGACATTTAACAGGAAAACACAGAAATATTGGAGGTTGGAAGGCATCGATGTGTTCAGATTATGGATGACACCCACCTAGTCGATAATATCAGAATATTAGGAGCAGAAGTGGGGTACAATGCTAACGAATATCAGGAACAAATTATGAGAGATTTGCTTTAATCACTCAGGCTAGCACTAAATCTGTTGGAAAACCAAGAAATTAACATTAATTGGTAAAATACAGATTATTAAATCTTTCGGTATATCTAAGTTTAATTACATCATTTTACATCAATTTTTATTCCCCTCTAGGTCGTGGAAGACATTGAGATTTCATTTTAAGATTTTCTATGGAAAGTAAGGACAAAATTAGACGGAATGACTTTATACAACAAGTTGAGAAAGGAGGTCTCAAAATGGTAGATGTCAAATCTATAATCTCGGCACAACAGTCAACTTGGATATTAAGAATGAACAGTGAAAGCAGCAAAACTTGGTTTGATATTTTCACTATTATACACAGACGTATAGTGGTCCTTTTCTTCTTTGATACTGACTTGTTCAGCTTTCAACGACCTCCATTCTTTGCCTATATTTTGGAAAATTGGTCACGGTTACGCTCATATTTAGAGGATGAGTCATATGCCAATCAGATGATATGGAACAGTTTTTTAGATAGAGATTGACAATAAAATGATTTCTTGTAAACATTTGTTTGAAAAGGGAATTGTAACTAGACATCATATTATGATGCTTGATGGTGCAATGACAAATATACGACTTGTTGACAAATCGCGTCAACATAAATAGGAATGACTATTAAATTTTATTGCTGCAAGGAGGAGCATCATGCATAAAGAAGGGCAGTGATCAAAAAGTTACTCAAGTTGACAAAGATGATATGAAGGGAATAACTGAAAAAATAGTAATTCCTAATGATATGAGACATCTTAAGTTGATAAAAAGAAATTAATTTTATGTACACTCTCTTTCAAAATGAAGAGAGAGCAATGTCTAAACTCTGTTCGATTGAAAAATAAGCATCATTTGAGGGATACTGAATTGTGTAAACTACGACAAATTATGAGCAATACAAATATCGGTACAAAACCACGAGAGTTCCAGTTTAAAGTTCTGCAAATTGTTTCATTCTTTAATTACAAGCTTTTCAAAATGCAAATAAAGCCTTGTCCAGAATGTACGTAAAATTTAGAAAATGCACTATGGCAATGTAGATATGTTGAGACGTTTTGGAATGAAACAAAAGTTTTTCTGTCACATTTGACTTATCTTTTCTGGATAAAAAAACAGTCGTCGAAGAATATTTAGAAAAGTACCCACACAGTAAACGTCTGTATACACAGTATCACATTTTAATAGTAAATTCTAATAGTAAAACTCTGAACCAGTAAATCATATTTACTCTCTTGACACTCCCCGTCCAGCCGGCCAACACCGGTCGATTCCAATCAGCAGATTGGTTGAGCTCGCTATTGCTTCCGCCCAGCAGGCGAGCTGAGCCAGCGTCCTGCTGATTGGTCGAGCACCGTGTGCGTCGACCATTAGGCCATTTGCATAATTAGCCGAACCAGCGGCATGCTGATTGGTCGAGCACCGTGTGTTTCGGCCAATAGGCCTTGTGCGTTATTGTTCCGATTATCGATCGAATTATGGACCGTCGCGCCGGTCCTCCCGTAGAGTATAAAATACCCTTGCTTACATTAGTTTTTATCACCTGACGAAGTGTTGCAGCGGCGCACGAAACGTCGAGATCTTTTAGATTCCTTATTGACCACATTGCGAGACAAACGAATATCACTAGCGATATTATTTTCGATACTACATCCGCAATGAGTAATATATTTAGCATTAATATACTACCAGTTAGAAACAATATTTACAAATGGGGATTAGCAGACGAAAGATACTGCCCCCAGTGCCACGTCATAGAGGATATAGTACATGTGTTTATTGGATGTAAACAGAACAAAATTGTCTTTGATTATATCAAACATGTTGTGAAGTACACTTTTAATAATGATTTTTGCATGGATATCTCTTGATATCGACAGAGAGATATATGTTGTAATAATGATCGCATTCTGGTGTATTTACAAAATGTTCGTATTTCGGAATAAGTATGGTTTTAATGAAAACCATTTCAAACTAAGATACATATACAAAAACAAAAACACTTTAAGTATATCAGAAATTAAAACATCAAGACACAAGGTTGCCAGATAAACTGTTAAATGCACTTTAGATGAAAAATAGCAAAATATATTACAATTGAGAAAATATGCGATTTGTATTGATAACATTGTAGTTTAGTTTAGTAGTAGTTTATTGTAGATTAGTTTTTAAATTTCACGGTAAGTGTTGTTAACCTGATTACCTCTTTATTATTCCACTTTATTTATACTTCATAAACATGTGTTCAAGACAAGCCGTTGCTTTGTATATACAAATATATATATATATATATATATATATATATATGTATATATATATTTGTATATACAATATATACAATATATGTATATATATATATATATATGCATTGATTATGCACAATGTTTATTGTATCCTTCCTTGATATATGTTTTGTGGACTGAAAATTATCAATTAAACATCATTGAAGAAAAAAAAGTTCCCTAGGTTTTACGATCGCGTACATGGAAATGACTAAACCAGAAACATCACTAATGACATTGAGATAAGGTGTAAACGTTTGATTTTGTGTGCTTTCTTGTATAACTGCATTACGGGTTGGTAATGCACTTTACTTTTATTTTCATTTAATCAAAAACTACAATGCACTTTCTTGTAATAATATTCCAGTTAGTGAAGATAATAATGCTTTCTAAATCAATTATTTAATGATTTATTTAATCTACAAACTTCCACGGTGTGGAGTAACGAGGTTAATGATGTGCAAATATCGAAACACAATGACAAGTCTTCGGATCAAACATCCGCATTTTCTTGCTCAAAAAGTGACAATCTTTTGGGACCAAATATGTATCATCTGATAAAGACCTTTTAAGTGATATAATTTTGTTATGAGTTTAAGGTAATACCCCTGTTTAATATACATTTGAAAGTTGAATATTACAGATATAATCATGTATGGCTGAATGATTCATAAAACTGTGATTTACTCACAATATAGGGGTTATACGAACTACCTATATTCAAATATTTGTTCACCCCATAAATCTGTCCATTGAAACACTTTTTCTTGATTAAATATAAAACATGCTGTCATGCTTCTCTCTCCCTGTCTTCCCCCTCTCTCTCTTATGATTTCTTCTTTAACAAACTGATGGAAGACATGTCGCTTCTAATAAACTGTGTAAACGTTTTTTGTTTATTTACTTCAAAAGAAAAAGAAGACTCTTTGTAATAAAGGTAAAACATTCGTATATTTTTGCCAAGACCAGAACATTTTTCAAAATATTACACATGTAAGTAATATTTTCATTTTCCAAAATGTCATTTCTGATGTAGATTTACCACTAGTTATCAAATATAACCAGTGTAGTATTGTTTTTCGGGGGTTAGCTTTTTCTTCTTTAAGACATAATGCGTGGCGACCATCTCTATGTGCGTGGCCTGTAGTTCGTATCGCCAATTTTTAAAGAAAAACGACATTGATACGGTTTGTTGATTAGCGGCCCTCGCCCGCTGGACTGGTTGCCTGTTGCCATGTCAGTTGTCAAAGAAGGACCAATAAGTAGCGTCTGCGCTGCTCTGGCGTTTCGTGACCTGGTTTGGTGGCTCACGTGTCGGTGGTGGTTCGCTCTGCATGATGGCGTGACTTTGACAGTTTTGCAGTGCGCTAGTTCACCGATATGGGGGCAGTGGTTCGTCGGTGTGATGTGGATCGGGATAATGTATGTAAATTCATTTTTACAATTCCAATTCAAATACTGCTTATTGTCATTACTAGTGCTAAAGCAATGGTATTTTCACATCCCCCCTTGTGAATACCTAGCCTTCTATAAATCATTATCCAGTCCTTGATGCTGAACGTTGTTCCCTTCCCCACTCCTTTATATAATATATAGGCTTACCCATCTTTCTTTGTAACTTAAAAGGTAATACGTATCGAAAATAATTAATCCCTGTAATTTTAAATGATAACAATACTTTAAAAAAAAAAAATCCTACATCTTACATATTCAAGTTGTCTTTAGATAATGACCACGTTTAAACACAATCAATATCCCCGAGTCTGTCACGCACAAGTGAAAATGTGCACCCCCTGATTTGTTTTGTTTTTGCCGAGACCCACAATAAATGCACTTGGTCTTCTACACGCACGAGCACGCACCAAACACATAATATTAATTTATATTGGTCGTCACACCAGATTTTACCTTTTTGGGGCTTTAAATAATATTGTGAATGATCGATTGTTTACACCCTAGAGTAAATATTACACTACTACTGAATTTTATTCAACGGCACACAATTATAATCATCACAGTTGCAGTTCATTGAACATTAATATTCGAAGCTTACAAATTAATTTCGATAATTGTTAAGAACTTTTATCTACCCCAAACACATTTCCATTTTCTTTGATAGGAATTACCTAAACTTGGTTACACTCAACTCCTCCTCAAATTGTCACTATTGAGAATTATGAATCAATTTATACAGGCCGTAAAATGGAAAGGGGAAAGGTGTCACTTTTTATACTCGTTATGATTTACAATATGAAATAAGACGTGATATTTGATTTGAAGGAATAGAAACATAATTTTTTTTGAAATTATTGATTTAAAACATAGCAATAAAATCGTTGGGGTAATGAATAGACCACCTAATAATGTAGCCGACACATTTTCAGATAAATTAGAATCATGCCTCGAATTTATTTCTAGAGAACATATTTCATGGTGGTCTTTAATATAGATCTGTCCTAAGCTTATACTGTTTTTGGCCAACACTCTACTAATTTATTATCTTCATTTTCTGTTAAACCTCTAATTAATAAACCAACTAGGATTACAAACGCATTACATACTATACTTGACAATATTTTCTCCAACGTATTAGATAATAAACAGAATGGAATGATATACTATGATATTCCAGACCATTCACCCATATTAACGATGTGTCCGAAAGATAAACACTTATTAAAAATGCCCAATAAAAAACATTCTACACGACTTAAAGAAACAAAGCGTAACCTAAAATCTTTTAAGATAGACTTGAGTATAGAGGTTGGTATGATATTTATTTTGAAAGAGATGTGAACAGTTCATATATGAAGAATTAATGAACAAACTTCTTTGTCATTTTGATCAGAATGTGCCCTTCACAAGAATTAAATAAAATTAGAGGAGAAATAAAGGACCGTGGATTACTCAAAGTATAATCAAATCAATGTTTACTCGAATTCATTGATATAAAATATCACTTCGATCACCTACAAATGAAAATGAAAACAAATATAAAAATAGTACCGTAATAAATTGACTTCAATTATTCGTTTGTCACTTCAATTTACTATTGTAATGTATTATAAAGACACCATGGTCCAGATATTTGGAAAGCTTTACCTGACAATATTTAACACTCTGCGTCTTTTAATTAATTCAAAGCCTCGATAAAAAAGATTTTTATTGTCCAAATATTCATCAACATGTTAACGGTCTTAACGATTTTAATTGTTTGCTTCTATGAATTAATTTAAGATGACCAGTTCATGAACATAACGAATCGAACACTTATCTCACCTGCACACAACTACATGTACAAAATTGTGATTTCCCCCCAAATTGTCCACTTTTAATTAGATACTTTCTGAAAAATAATCTTTATACGTGACACTCTATTCTACTACATACTTCTAAAACAGGGTCATACCCCGGCTACTTTCGACTCAAGCATTCATCGTTATGATAGTTGGCCTCTGCATTTATCTTGATTCTTTGATTTACCTTCATACTTTCAGTTTTTCAATTATATATATATATATATATATATATTCTTTGTATTCAGGAGTCACATTTTATGTAATTCAATTACATTATTTACTATTATTGTTATTTGCATATTTTGTAAGTAATTTTGTAATAAATGCAGCAAAATCTGTTAAAAATAAAAAAATTATCTTCTCTAGTAGTTTCTTATATTTGGTGTTTCATGAAATCGACGTTATTCGAAAATACTATTTTGATATAACTAAATTTCTCTTGCTGCATCCCTACATATGTCTTGCGGCACCCCGGTTGAAAAACACTGCGTACAGGTTCATAGACATTATAAAATAGGAAAGCGTTTCGATCTTATGAAATAGAACATCTTCAATACTCGACCGGAGAAAAACAAGCAGATAATAAGACAAATAAACAAAACGCTTTCGGAGTCATTCTGATATCATGGTCATTTAAAAAAAAACTACGCTCAACTCTGCTCCAACAATGACCAGCAAGATTAAGGGAGACAGCGAGAGAGGATAGAGAGGAAGGAGGAGAGAAATTTGTGTGGAAAAAAATGATCAGCCTGCGAAAGACAAAAACAGAAACCTTAGTACAATACAAACAGTTTAACTTCGGAAAGTTGGATATAAATAGTATTATTATCTTACTTTGATCTGCCTCTGATGTCTTTAGTACATCAAAGATGATAGCGACACAGAAGAAAATAGCAACTTGCTGTATCCAAATCATCCTAGAGAGTGACACGTCTGACAATTATATCAGAATCCGTCAAATATCTTCGGAATATAGCGTATATCTTTTTCCTTCTTCTTCTACTACTTGTTCTTCTTCTTTGTTCCTCTTCTTATTTTTTCCTTTACTTCCTCTCCTCCTCCTCCTTCTTCTTCTTGTAAGTAGTAACAATTCTGCTACTTCTTATTTGTTCTCTTCTGTGCTCTACTGATCCTCATCTGCCTTTCTCTGATTTCGTTGTTACTCAGCTTCCTGGCTTTTCCTCTTCTGCCACTCACTAGCCCACTGCCTAATCTGTTCTCACTGTCTTTGGTTCTCAATTCGTACGCCTTAAGGACGTGCGCGTCCGCCCACAAAAGCTATACGTACACAAAATTACGCACTTATATACACCCCTTTTCAGGTTGGTTAAATAACAACCTTGACACTGAATTCAATCTCTATACAAACACTGGACACAAAACATACATGCTGAGCTATATAGACTCAAATTTCAATGGAAAATGTATGGGACACACAACATTTTTGGTTATGCACCTATGTGTATTAAAATAAAATAACTAGACACTATATACAAAGAGGCACACATGAACATTTCAATTTAACTAGCAACAAAGGGCTGTAAATTACAGTACTGATGTAAAGAAACGGATTGAGCTAGAAGACGAGGTTAAAAATTGAAAATCTTATCTGTGAAGGAGTTAAAAACAATATCTGATAGTATGAGAAAGTAAGACAGGGGTTAGAAGAATATTACACAAAAGTTGCAGGTGTTTGTTTTCATTGATTTCATTTCTCAAAACTACAATTATTTGTTCATAACATAGAAGCAAGGCATTTTTCCATAGTCCAAACGACAATAATTAGAAAGTCAGCTTATCTAAATCCTCATATACCCATATTGGGACCGTTGTGAGGGATGCCACATACATGAATTTAGATAATACAAACAACTTTAATAACAGTTTTCTACCCATCATTGTTAATTTTCTATGCTGCCACCAACTCAACAATTTCTTTATTTTACTTAGTATTTCTTTATAGATTAAAAATTATTTTAGGAAAAAAACACCTCTTAAATCTTTACAAATTCTACTTTTTGACCAAAGGATATATTAAATAACTTTTCTTGTAAGGAGCCTAACAACAGTACTTTTGGTTTATCATTGTTTACACGCAGTTCAGGTATTTTTCTATAATTCTCTAACAGTTGTATTACTTTATTTCAGATGGATTGAATATTCAATCTGAAGCCAACTAGACAGAGTTAAAAAAAATATATATATATATATATATATATATAATAATAATTTTCGTCTCTTGAAAAGCTCTCTGGATAATGGAGAGACAGAAGATAAGAACGTTCTGATTGAATTTAAAAAGAATTATTATTTGGACTAAAAAAGCATGTTGTACTGATTGACAGAAACGGAGTTTTGTTGACAATAAAGTTAATCACCGGGAAGAAGAATTTCGGGGTATTGGTGAAGGCCAGTTAACAAAAGCAAAGTGCCAGACAGTGGTTAATGAAACGACTACATGAAAATCAGGAGGTAACGATGTTCTTACAAAGGAATTCTATGTCAGATTCAGGGGCTTTGTATCTGCTTCGATTCAATGAACCTGAATTTATTTGTAAAGCATTAGAGTAACATGGCTGCGGTCAAACTTCAGTACGTTTTTTTAAACAATCCATGGTAACATTAAAGGGTGTGTACTTCAACCGGGTATTTCTCTATAGAGGACTAAAAAAAAGGGGACACTTTATCTCCGTACCTTTTCTGATTGCAATTGAAATTGTAGCCTCTCATTCAAGAAATACAACAGAAATTAGAAATACATGTATTACTTTTGGCTCAAGTGAATCAAAACTAT
Source organism: Mesocentrotus franciscanus (assembly GCA_037976565.1). Taxonomy (NCBI): domain Eukaryota; kingdom Metazoa; phylum Echinodermata; class Echinoidea; order Camarodonta; family Strongylocentrotidae; genus Mesocentrotus; species Mesocentrotus franciscanus. The sequence goes on from CP137685.1 coordinate 13,254,908, forward strand.
TACTATATTCAGATGATTTTTGTGCATTTTGTTTAGATTATAATTCAGTTAGAGTATTATTCGATGTGCTAAAGCAATTTGACAGATGTTGCAGTCTGACATTTAACAGGAAAACACAGAAATATTGGAGGTTGGAAGGCATCGATGTGTTCAGATTATGGATGACACCCACCTAGTCGATAATATCAGAATATTAGGAGCAGAAGTGGGGTACAATGCTAACGAATATCAGGAACAAATTATGAGAGATATGCTTTAATCACTCAGGCTAGCACTAAATCTGTTGGAAACCAAGAAATTAACATTTAATTGGTAAAATACAGATTATTAAATCTTTCGGTATATCTAAGTTTAATTACATCATTTTACATCAATTTTTATTCCCCTCTAGGTCGTGGAAGACATTGAGATTTTATTTTAAGATTTTCTATGGAAAAGTAAGGACAAAATTAGACGGAATGACTTTATACAACAAGTTGAGAAAGGAGGTCTCAAAATGGTAGATGTCAAATCCATAATCTCGGCACAACAGTCAACTTGGATTTTAAGAATGAACAGTGAAAGCAGTAAAACTTGGTTTGATATTTTCACTATTATACACAGACGTATAGTGGTCCTTTTCTTCTTTGATACTGATCTGTTAAGCTTTTAACGACCTCCATTCGTTGCCTATATTTTGGAAAATTGGTCACGGTTACGCTCATATTTAGAGGATGAGTCATATGCCAATCAGATTATATGGAACAGTTTTTGAGATAGAGATTGACAATAAAATGATTTCTTGTAAACATTTGTTTGAAAAGGAATTGTAACTAGACATCATATTATGATGCTTGATGGTGCAATGACAAATATACGACTTGTTGACAAATCGAGTCAACATAAATAGGAATGACTATTAAATTTTATTGCTGCAAGGAGGAGCATCATGCATAAAGAAGGGCAGTGATCAAAAAGTTACTCAAGTTGACAAAGATGATATCAAGGGAATAACTGAAAAAATAGTAATTCCTAATGATATGAGACATCCTAAGTTGATAAAAAGAAATTAATTTTATGTACAATCTCTTTCAAAACTCTGTTCGATTGAAAAATAAGCATCATTTGAGGGATACTGAATTGTGTAAACTACGACAAATTATGAGCAATACAAATATCGGTACAAAACCACGAGAGTTCCAGTTTAAAGTTCTGCAAATTGTTTCATACTTTAATTACAAGCTTTTCAAAATGCAAATAAAGCCTTGTCCAGAATGTACGTAAACTTTAGAAAATGCACTATGGCAATGTAGATATGTTGAGACGTTTTAAAATGAAACAAAAGTTTTTCTGTCGCATTTGACTTATCTTTTCTGGATAAAAAACAGTCGTCGAAGAATATTTAGAAAAGTACCCACACAGTAAACGTCTGTATACACAGTATCACATTTTAATAGTAAATTCTAATAGTAAAACTCTGAACCAGTAAATCATATTTACTCTCTTGAAATTCCTTATTTTAAATTTAGAAGAGTGTCTTTACTTATCAGTGACGTTAGCATCAAACGTTTCTACAATATGATATATTTTAAACAGTCATTCACCAACAGGTGCTGTACTTTTCGGAAAATATAGTCCAAATAAACAGCGACTGGTCTTCAGTTTTCAAAAGAAATTTAACGCAAACAAGGGAACATCGCTTAAGAGAGTTCGGTTTTAAATTGCTGTACATTATACTACCTATCGAAAATGATATCGCTAGTGATATTCGTTTGTCTCGCAATGTGGTCTATAAGGAATCTAAAAGATCTCGACGTTTCGTGCGCCGCTGCAACACTTCGTCAGGTGATAAAAACTAATGTAAGCAAGGGTGTTTTATACACTACGGGAGGACCGGCGCGACGGTCCATAATTCGATCGATAATCGGAACAATAACGCACATGGCCTATTGGCCGACGCACACGGTGCTCGACCAATCAGCATGCCGCTGGTTCGGCTAATTATGCAAATGGCCTAATGGTCGACGCACACGGTGCTCGACCAATCAGCAGGACGCTGGCTCGGCTCGCCTGCTGGGCGGAAGCAATAGCGAGCTCAACCAATCAACGGGCCGCTGGATCGGCCCGTCTGCTGATTGGAATCGACCGGTGTTGGCCGGCTGGACGGGGAGTGTCATGGTGGCGTATCCAGCCCATCCACAAACTCTCCCTGGATAATCCAGGGAGATCGCAGTGCACTCTCCCTGGTTTTTCCTTCTCCAATGCGTCTATTGGTCATTAGTTGCTGGATACTCCCAGGATAATCCAGGGAGGTTGGCAATCGTATTCTCCGTGTACACAAGGCTGCTCCCACATTATACCATTGGATAGATGGTTCAGCGAACTGCTTTCAATTAAAGGATGCAAGAAGATGTGAGCGAAATGCGGTTTATGTTGATCTTTTTTAAATAGTATCTTACAACATGCAGGGAACCTGATTGATCATTTTTTGGTACTAATTTTGTTTAACATGCATTTTACCCAATTTTGTATAAGCCTATTTAAGTTACATGCAGATAGGCTGTAGCTTCAATAACTGATGGATGCATATCATCTGCAATACCGCAGACCCTATCTATTGATACAGATCGGGGAGGGGATGGCTCTCTAGGGTTACTGGTCCGTAAAATTTGACGCATTGGTAATAGTTAAGTCTTTCAGCATATCTGTAGATTCTGTACGATATTGTCCATGATGATACATGAATGCCATTTTATATTGTAACATAGCAGGGTGTATGTGTACCCCTCCCCCTCCCATGGCTCGTATTGAATGAATTGCGATAATGACCATGTTATGTAAGGTGATGGGTACTTTTAGAATTGTTTGAATAATTATATCAATTTTCTTTATATGTACTCAAAAAAAGAATTAATGTGTCCTGTACCCATAAATCATGTTATATAGAATGGTTTATTCATTCTTAGTGAGTCATATTGTGTGCTTATGTATAATTATAAAATAAATGTATTACAATTTTAAGCATTTAAGTTGAAATCAGTTCAAATGGTTAATACAAAACCAGCGTTTTGGGAAGTGTCCTTTAAACCGCTTCGCGAATAGTCTACGATAACAGACTCTAAAAAACGTTTTGTATTATAATAGCCCTGGGGGTGATTACTGTCTATGGAAGGTGTCACCATCATTTTATTACGTGCATAAATTCTGAATCTTGCAGGATCTTGCAGGAGCCCGCCACCCCCTCCTAAAAAAAATCACCTGAAAAAAAGAATCATGATAGAACGTCCCTGATTGCAGCATAGTTCTAAAAAAGAAGACTAGTAGTAGATATTCTGTGATATATGCCTCACTATTAATCGTATTGATACATAGATTCAGTTTTCTACAAGGGAACTTTAGGCCTGTAGCAGTAGCAACTCCAGAAGAAAATATTAAAAGCTAAAACAAAAACAACGCCATAAAACCAGAGCAGCAATTACAATATGCATGAAAAATAGGAATCGGGTTCCCCCTCCCTTATTTTTGCTCTGGTCTTAGGGGTCGTCAAATGTGTACCAAATAACTGTTTCATTTCCACTACTTCAATTTTCACACCCCCCCCCAACCCACCCCCATACGACATGATCACGATGAAAGCGTAGATGATTGAACGGCCCTTGTAGACAAAGTGTACTGAAATAGAAGACTAACTGAAATAGTCTTGTAATTTAGGCATCTTAAGCCTTCTAAAACATCTTGTTTATTTTTCTGGCATGAATTCACTTTCTAGCATTGGCACTACCTTTCCAGTATATTATGTAATTGAATCAACACAAAAATATGTGTGTATACTGAAAGCAGCAGTTGAAATATAGAGAACATTGGGGTAGGGTTTGCTCCCTAGCCTCATTTTAGAAACGCTCTGCCCACAGGTGTGATCACTCTATAAGGAAGGTGAAACAAATAACTGTTTCATTTCTAGTAATTCAACTCTCACAGCCCCCTCCCTGCCACACGCGAACACGGGGAAAGTGTAAAATGATAAAAGGTCACAAAACAAAATTCTGTACTCAAATAGAAGACTAACTGAAACTAGTTTTATGATTCAGGCCTTTTAAGGCTTTTGAACATTTTATTTAGTATTCTAGCGGGAATTTACTTTCTAGGACTGGCACTACCCGTTTAATACATATATATATATATAAATATATATATATATATATACACACATAACTGAAATAACACTAGAATATGTGTAGGCCTATATACTAAAAGCAGCAGTTTAAATTTCAAGAACATTTAGGGAAGGGTATGCTCTCCCATCCCCCCTCCTTCAAACTCTCAATTTATAAACGATCTGCCCACAGGTGTGATCACTCTATAAGGATGGTGAGACAAAATAATAACTGTTTCCTTGCTAGTATTGCTACCCCACAGCCCCCCTCCCAGTCATCCACGAACATGGGGATAGGGTATAGATGATAAAACGTTCTTTCTTGCGAAACAGTACTCATATCGAAGACTAACTGAAAGTAGTCTTTTGATTTAGGCATCTTAAGCCTTTTATACATTTTTACAAAATTTTCTAGCAGAAATTTACTTTCTAGCACTGGCACTACTTGTGCAATATATATATATATATATAACTGAATCAACATTAAAAAGTGTGTATATACTAAAGGCAGGAGTTGAAATATATAGAAACAAAAATTGAGGTAGGGTTTGCTCCCCTCCCCAGCTCACTTTAGAAATGCTCTTTCCACAAGTGCGATCACCCTATATGGAAGGTTAAAATAACAGTTTTATTCGTAGTAAATTAACTCTCACAGCCCCCTCCCAGTCCGACGCGAACACGGGGAAAGTGTAAAATGATAAAAGGTCCAAAAACAAAATACTGTACTCAAATAGAAGACTAACTGAAACTAGTTTTTTTATTCAGGCCTTATTAAGGCTTTTGAAACATTTGATTTATAACACTAGAATATGTGTATATACTAAAAGCAGCAGTTGAATTATCAAGAACATTTAGGGAAGGGTATGCTCCCCCCATCCCCCCTTCTCCAAACTCTCAATTTATAAATGATCTGCCCACAGGTGTTATCACTCAATAAGGAAGGTGAAACAAAATAATAACTGTTTCATTTCTATTATTGCTACCCCACAGCCCCCTCCCAGTCATCTACGAAAATGGGGATAGGGTATAGATGCTAAAACGTTCTTTCTTGTGAAACAGTACGCATATCGAAGACTAACTGAAAGTAGTCTTTTGATTTAGGCATCTTAAGCCTTCTTATACATATTGTTTAGTTTTCTAACAGAAATTTATTTTCTAGCACTGGCACTACTTGTGCAATATATATATATATATATATATAACTGAATCAACATTAAAAAGTGTGTCTATACTAAAGGCAGGAGTTGAAATATATATAAAAAAATTGAGGTAGGGTTTGCTCCCCCTCCCACCCTAGAAACGATCTGCCCACAGGTGAAATCAATCCATTTTTAAGAAAGATGCAACAAATAACGATTTCATTTCTAGTAATTCAACTCTTACACCCCCCACCCCCTCCTACTCTGACTCGAAAACAGATCAAATGTAGAATATAGAACGTCCCTTATCGTGATTCTGTACTCTAATCGAAGACTAACTGAAAATAGTCTTTTGATTTAGGCATCTTAAGCCTTCTTATACATATTTTCTAGTTTTCTAGCAGAAATTTATTTTCTAGCACTGGCACTACTTGTGCAATATATATATATATATATATATAACTGAATCAACATTAAAAAGTGTGTCTATACTAAAGGCAGGAGTTGAAATATATAGAAACAAAAGTTGAGGTAGGGTTTGCTCCCCCTCCCACCCTAGAAACGATCTGCCCACAGGTGAAATCATTCCATTTTTAAGAAAGATGTAACAAATAACGATTTCATTTCTAGTAATTCAACTCTTACAGCCCCCCTCCTCCTACTCTGACTCGAAAACAGATAAAATGTAGAATATAGAACGTCCCTTATGTGATTCTGTACTCTAATCGAAGACTAACTGACAGTAGTCTTTTGATTTAGGCATCTTAAGCCTTCTTATACATATTTTTTAGTTTTCTAGCAGAAATTTATTTTCTAGCACTGGCACTACTTGTGCAATATATATATATATATATAACTGAATCAACATTAAAAAGTGTGTCTATACTAAAGGCAGGAGTAGAAATATATAGAAACAAAAATTGAGGTAGGGTTTGCTCCCCCTCCCACCTTAGAAACGATCTGCCCACAGGTGAAATCATTCCATTTTTAAGAAAGATGTAACAAATAACGATTTCATTTCTAGTAATTCAACTCTTACAGCCCCCCCTCCTACTCTGACTCGAAAACAGATAAAATGTAGAATATAGAACGTCCCTTATTGTGATTCTGTACTCTAATCGAAGACTAACTGAAAATAGTCTTTTGATTTAGGCATCTTAAGCCTTCTTATACATATTTTTTAGTTTTCTAACAGAAATTTATTTTCTAGCACTGGCACTACTTGTGCAATATATATATATATATATATATAACTGAATCAACATTAAAAAGTGTGTCTATACTAAAGGCAGGAGTTGAAATATATATAGAAAAATTGAGGTAGGGTTTGCTCCCCCTCCCACCTAGAAACGATCTGCCCACAGGTGAAATCATTCCATTTTTAAGAAAGATGCAACAAATAACGATTTCATTTCATTTCTAGTAATTCAACTCTTACACCCCCCCCCTCCTACTCTGACTCGAAAACAGATAAAATGTAGAATATAGAACGTCCCTTATTGTGATTCTGTACTCTAATCGAAGACTAACTGAAAATAGTCTTTTGATTTAGGCATCTTAAGCCTTCTTATACATATTTTCTAGTTTTCTAGCAGAAATTTATTTTCTAGCACTGGCACTACTTGTGCAATATATATATATATATATATATAACTGAATCAACATTAAAAAGTGTGTCTATACTTAAGGCAGGAGTTAAAATATATAGAAACAAAAATTGAGGTAGGGTTTGCTCCCCCTCCCACCTTAGAAACGATCTGCCCACAGGTGAAATCATTCCATTTTTAAGAAAGATGTAACAAATAACGATTTCATTTCTAGTAATTCAACTATTACAGCCCCCTCCTACTCTGACTCGAAAACAGATAACATGTAGAATATAAAACGTCCCTTATTGTGATTCTGTACTCTAATCGAAGACTAACTGAAAATAGTCTTTGATTTAGGCATCTTAAGCCTTCTGTAACATTTTTGCAGGAATTTATTTTCTAGCACTGGCAGTCTGGCACTACCTGTTAAATATATATTATATATATATATATATATATAAAACACTTAATCAACACCAGAATATGTGTATGTACTAAAAGCAGCAGCTGAAATATAAAGTTAAATTGGGCTAGGTTTGCTCCCCCCCCCCATCATAGAAACGATCTGCCAACATGTGTCATTACTCCATAAGGAAGGTGAACAAAATATAACGATTTCATTTTTAGTAATTCAACTCTTACAGCCCCTACCCCTCCCAATCCGACTCGAAAACATGGAAAAATGTGGATTATAAAAGGTCCCTTATTGTTGAGATTCTATACTCCAATCGAAGACTAACTGAAAATAGTGTTTTGATTTAGGCATCTTAAGCCTTCTGAAACATTTTGTTTAGTTTTCTGGCATGAATTCAGGCGCGTAGCCTTGGGGGGGGCGCCCCCCCCCAAAAAAAAAAAAAAAACGCCGGCCCCAAAAAGAGAAAGATGTAACAAATAACGATTTCATTTCTAGTAATTCAACTATTACAGCCCCCTCCTACTCTGACTTAAAAACAGATAAAATGTAGAATATAGAACGTCCCTTATTGTGATCCCCCGTGGCGGATCCAGGAGGGGCCGGGCCCTCCCTAGAAAAGAAAGAGGTAAAAACACCCTTTTTGTAAAAAAGAAAATGGGCCCTCCTGGCGCCCAAGGGGGTCAGATTGAAGAAAAAAATTGCACTTCCCCGGGGAACTGAATTCAGACAAGGATTAAGAGTCGAGAACGGTACAACGGAAGAACGAAGAAATAACTGTTTTATTTCCAGTACTTCAATTCTTACAGCCTCCCCCAGTGGCGGATCCAGGAGGGGGGGTGCCGGGTCCCCTCCCCTAGAAAAAGAAACAGATAAAAACACACTTTTTTGTAAAAAAAAAGAAAATGGGGCCCCTCCCCTGGCGCTAAAATTGCACTTCCCCCCCGTTGAGAAAAAATAACTAAAAGTGTGCTCACTACCCCGCCCGCCCCCCACTGAGCGAAAAGTCGGCCGGCACGTTTTTAAATTTTCGCACAAAGTGGGCCCCTTTGGCCCCTCCCTTGCCGCCGGCTGGATCCGCCCCTGTCCCCCTTCCCAAGACGACACGAAAACAAGGAATGTGTAGATGACAGAACGTCCCTAGTCGTGAACAGAACTTTATAAAAAAGACTAAGTGAAAATAGTCTTGTAATTTCGGTATCTTAATTAAGCCTTCTGAAATATTAATTTTTGTTTCGTTTTCGAGCAGGAATTCACTTACCATGCAGCCCTGGCATATTACCTGACGAATATGAAGATATATATATATATATATATACATAATATTGAATACTGAAAATGGAGTTACTCTTTACTTTTCACACAAACAGGTAAAGGCCTATAATTATGTAGGATAATACCTTCCTAGATAAGACCTTCCTAGGTCTATTGTCAGTTGTGTTGCTTTGGTACACTTGATCAGCTTAATGTCACAAACAGCGTCTGCGTATGTTAAGATTAGACTATTTAGATAATTGGGTAACACGTGTTGTTATCAGCTGACTCGGCTATACTCGGTATAGTAGACCTCTACTCTAGTCTATACCGTACACAGTACCGACGCACAACATGACAGTCATATTAAAGTCATATTCATAAGCCGTGAAAAAGCTACATAATCTCTTATCTCCTTCTAAGTCCTACGCTGTTTTAAGGTAAGGTTTGTTTTGGCTTTTCATTTGCTTTACCAACAAGAAGTGTACAAATTGTTTAAGCTTCATTGGTTGGCCGTTGCGGAAATTGCGTTCGATCGGAACTGTGTGATTCTGCCCGCGGCGCGGCCGGCGGCCCGTAGTGCATGCAGTGCAGTATGTACAATAATAATATAATTATATTTATAATACAGCCGCTACTACTACTAGTAGTACTAGTAGTACTAGTAGGGTCTAGTACTACTAGTAGTACTACTACTACTAGCAGCTAGCAGAGGCCAGATAGCCTGGTGCTCAGTGCCTGCCTGGCTGGGGGTGGCGTAGACCGAAAATTTCTATCTCTTCCGTTCGTTAGCCTCTGAATCTGATTTGAATTTGGGTAGGGTCGGCCGTCGGCCTCTCTTTAGAGACAGAAACCGACCATAGGGACTGCATTGCAAACTGGTGTTACGGATCTGAACACCAAACTTATACCCAAATACTACATTTTACCGGATGCATATCCGATGCATTTATTTATGTTTGAAAATTAGGCCTGGCCTAGGCTAAATGGCTAATATAGATCTATCATCTAGACTGCATCGGTTCCACTTACCAGATTAACTGTATGATGCGTTTAAGGGTCTTTTTTCCGAATTTTCATCGTCGAAATTGATCTCCGTGTTGAAATTCTTGCAGCCGTATTTTAAACTGTTACTGTCAATGGATGACGTCATCTTCCTTCATGAGCAACAGAATTTAGGGTTATTATCACTGATACATAATTACACACTGTTACTTGTAAAATTTCTCGCATCTTTGAGATGCATTTTGCAAAAGTTTATTGGAAGATTTTTTATTTCGTTTGCATATACATGTAACATAGATTTCTTTAGCTTTCTCAAAGTAATTTTCGATAGTTGGTGTAGCATGTAATATTGATCAATAAATTACACATTTGTACTGAAATATTATACGAATATGTACTTCCTGTGATCCTGTGTTCTGTATGATTGTTAAATATTTGATATATTTTTATTATTCTCAAAACGCATATTCATTTCCAGAGGAGCAGGCAGATACTTGGTCACTATCAAGGCAAACGCGGCACAAGGTGACTGTCAAGATGAAGAAAGAACTGCATGTGTACTCCACCGATTGGGACAAGGGGCCTTTGATTATCCTTTGAAAATATGGTAGATCAAGATGATCCAGTGTACCACTAGCAGCCAATCTATGAGGTATGTAGATGGATTGTAATTACTAGGATTTTACAATGATGCATGTACGTGCTGCATGTACTTTAGCTCTTCAATGAATGGATGTAAAAATGTATGCCTTCGGAACATAATTTACTAGTATGCTCATGTAAATTGTAATAGACCATTTTCAAAATATATTCAAATTTATACATGTTTACTTTGCAATGAGCTATTACATTTACCTGTTTTGTATTATTGTTTCTCTATAGTCAGAATACAGTTAGTCATAACAGGGGAATGAAATGATTCATAAAGAGGCAGTTAAAAAAGACATGATTTTATATAATTAGAGTGATGGGAGATTTTACCATGCATCCTCTTTTTTAAGAAGCCTTTTTGATAGCAACATTACATCTTCTCAATTGGCATGCAATTTCTGAAAGCAAAGCAAATTCGATGAGAGATAGCTACATGGTATACTATCTTTGGTACTAACAGTTTTTTTTAAATTGTCAGATGAATAATGGACACTTTAATTGAATCAGTGCCCAAGTCTATTTATTCCATAAATCCCACAATCAATGTATTACTGTATGTTCAAAATTCTAAAGATTTCTGTGACCCAGTGCATTTTCATGAAGCCAAATGTAATGAGCAAACTTTTCAAAAGTTGGTTACTTGTTGTTGTTGTTGTTGTTGTTTTTTTTTGTAGGTTACTTGTTGTTAGTATGCTATCAGTATTGTAAGAGATCCATTGTAAAACTACTGTAATATGATATTCAAGATAAGTTTGGAATAAGTTTACACATACTTATCATTTGCAAATCCCCAAAATCAAGCGTAAGTCTTGCGATTAATTGCAAATTTGCAATTGATCGCAACTCAACTTTCTTGCAACGCCCCAATAGTAAGAGAGAGAGATAGAGGGGGAGAATAAAAGCTAGATAACTAGTTAACCAGTTATACCAGTTGCAAATTTTGCAACTTGCAATCAATCGCAACTTTCTTGCTATGCCCCATTAGTCTAGTTAACTTAATTTAATTCTTGAAACTTTAATCCTAACAAAATCCTAGGAAATTTAGGAGACTAGTGGGGCATTGCAATCAATTGCACATATCAGTTGCAAATTTTGCAACTTGCAATCAATCGCAACTTTCTTGCTATGCCCCATTAGTCTATTACTACATTTTGTATGCCACCTTTTCTGAAGATGATAACCTTTTATCCTTTAAAAAGTAAATAATTTCCCTGCCGTATTACATGCATTGCAGCAAAGATCAAGAAGTTGTGTTGAAACGTTCTTCTAAAACCAATGAAATTGTGAGAAATGTAAAAATTTGTGCATTATCTACAAATGTTTCAACTGTATAATATCACCTTTTCAATCAATTATACTTTTTTAATTTCCCCTTTTAAATGACAGTAGGTGAGATAAAATAATGTTTAATGTTTCACTCCTGTCATTTTAATGGTCTGTACTCATCAGTTATCTTATGTGAGCACTCTCACTAGGAGAAAAAAAAGTATATGGCAATGTAACTTACTGAATATAAAACATCATTTAGTGTTGCGAACTATTTTTTCCCTTGTTCATTTGTTGTCTTTGTATGTTATGCATTAACAGGTAAAGGGTTACTTAAGAAATTACCATAAAATGTCACTCAGGTAGTGACTAATTATTGTGCTTTGTCAGTTTATTCAAACTGCAGTGTAAATTTTGGACAGCCTTACAAAAATGTTAAATATACCTTTCAAAATATCTCTTTGTACAAACAATGACAAGGAATATATAACACTTAAAGTGACTCGGTAACACCGCCTCAGATTCTGAAACAAAATCCTGGATTTAGCTCATGCTACAATCATAATTATAAACCTTTAGGAGTCAGGAATCCCATGACTTTTACAAGCCGATCGCCTTTGTGATTATCAAGATGTTTATGATTGGAAATCGAAATTTAATTTTTTCGTTTTCCTAACGTTGTTTATAACACTACAGTGTATTGGGAAAAAATGAGTGTGGTAAAACTGGTCATTCAAAGATTTTTTACTTTTTTGAGGCACTTCATGATCATTTTGAAATGCCTTTTTTTTTAGGGCTTCAATATTACACCATATCACTTACACTGATAACATGTAGGGCCATGCATCTCAGATTTAACATTGTTAAACAATGCCTTTAAAAGAGACTTGCATAACCATAGCATGGTTGAGATGTATTCTGCTAGTTTGAAACATGTGTTGGAAACATCCTTTCTAGATTAAGATAATTGAAACAAAGAAGAATTTTCACATTTTATCTGGTAAGTTATATCAAGAAGGGGAAAAGGGTAACTTAGACGAACTTTGTAGATATTTTAATGAATCCTTCACAAAGAAATATAATTGTTACCATTGTTCATACTGTTCTTGAGACCAAAAATTAAATGAAAGCTCTGTTCTTTTTTCTCAAACCAACAGATTCCATATGGGATCCCATCAAGTACAAGGTGATATGCTGCTTGACACATGCACTGAGAGGGACCTGGCAGAGGCTAATGGCATGGCTCTTGGTTCTTCTGAAATGATGACGACAAAGTACACCTGTATGAGGGTCTAGAGAAGGACAACCATGAGTATACAAAAATGAAATGAGGAGGTCTGCTGAAATTTAATTCAGAAGTTACAAGGGGAATTGGACCAAACGATGGAGTATCTAGCAGAACAGACACTTTCCTCGTGAAGAAGCCCATTACAACAAAGATGCCCATTTACAGAAAAACGTCAAGTACCCTGCAAAAGAAATATAAACTATATACATGTATTCTTCTTTCCTACCATAACTACATAGTTATATCAGGATAGAGAGTGACAGAGGAAGGGATAGAATGACATTAGATAGGATGGAAGGTATAAATCCATGAAAAATGTTTTTAAAATTTTTGAAAGGTTATAGATTAAGAGGTTGATAGTACTTGTAGGATAATAGTTCATCTGCATTAATTAAATTTGTATTGAATTGTAGTGCATTGTAATATATGTTTATCACTATGTTATCATTATGTAGAGGTGACATGGTCTTGTGCATACATCACTATACTGTGGATCACATGGCCCAACATTTCAGTCTTGCGTGGCACTAATGACCTTTGGCTAGACATTAATCTACATTTGCCACTCTCCCATGAGATGAAGTAAATGGGTGCCGAAAGAGATTCCTTGAGCACACTATCATAGTAGCTCGGCCAGTTTCTAGGACAATTACCCCCTGGGCAATCCCCCCGACCAATCACCAGCGGGACAATTAGCCCCTCGGAAAGTTACCCCCAAAGGACAATTACCCCCCCCCTCCCAAAAAACAAAAACAAACAACACAAAAAACAAAAACAAAAAAAAAATTTGCTTTTATAAAAGCTAATTTATTATCAGGGTGGATCCGGGGGGTAATTTTCCGGAGGATGGTTGTCCAGGGGGTAATTGTCCTGATACGGCTCGGCCAAAGCCAGTGGGTAATAATTAGGCACTTTGCTATATAAATGGATGTACTTATTATTGCATATTTTCTACATCTCATTTGTTACTACAGTTTCAGGGCAATTGTTATAACTGCTACTGCAAACCAAAACTTTCCTCTTGATGGAATCATGTACTTGTTCTAATATTGTATGATAATAAAGCTAAAAGTTTTAAGAATAACTTATACTACCACGTAGTGTGTACAAGCAGTAAAAACTACAGATTTTATATTAGCCAGTGCTAGATAGAGTGTGGATGGATGCATAATATTCAGCTTATTTGAGTTAAAGCAATTATGTAGCTATGCACCCTTAAAATAAGTAATTGGCCATGAAAGTTGCTAGTTGGAGTTGTTGGCTCATGCTCACATGCACTTAACATTGTCCTAACAGATGTGTCTTTTTAGGGTAGTATATGCATGTACATGTATGTGCGTGCATAACCTGATACCCTATAACCAAGTTTTTTTTCTTCAACCATAAATATCTTAAAATCATATAGAGTGATTTTGAGGTATTGTCCCATAACATGCAAATGAATTTCTGTGGAATATGTTCAACTTTTGTACTTTGAATTATTATCAACAATTTGGTAACTAAGGGAAATCTATCATTGACCCCGTCTAATCAGTACTCCATGTGTACTATCTTTTGACAATGCTAGAAACCTATATTTCATTGTTCATTGCTGTTTAATTTCTTTTTGTTGTTTTTTTTATAGATATTCCCATTAATAGAATGAACAAAATATGCCATTAATAAAGCAATACAATTTGCAAATTTAACATACAAAAATAGAGGACAATCACCCTCCTTGATTTTTGTAAGCAACCTAATTGAATTCTTGATTTAATATATTTTTCTACCACTTCGTGATGCATGTGTGCAGATCATTGAGGATAGTTATGAAAATTCAGTATAGTTTCAACCAGAGTTAATCGATATACCTTAACTAGCTGTGGTTTGAACATAACAGAAGTACATGTATACATGGTGTCATGCTTATGTTCTGATGTAGTGTTTTACAGGTTACGTTGTGCTTAAAAGGTTCTCTTTCATCAGTTTGAATACAATATCACTATTCATAGATATACAAAGTGTTATAAAATAAGGGCATTGCAACATGAAACCATCTCATCATATGTACACATGTAAATACCGGTACACATGATTATATTGTTAACTTTCGTATAATTATGCTATTTCCAGTGCATGTATTTGCTCATTTAATTTCTCTCAGTTGAAGGAAACGATTTTAATAATTGATGTAATTATCATAGTGGCATTCAGGAAAAGTATACTACAGCTGTACAATCATCTTGCAACTAATGTACCAAATATGAGATATAAATAGTTTGCATGATTAGAATAATGATGACAGATTTTGAAAATGGTTATGGAATACCACTTGTAAGCTTTTAGGACAAGATGATTTCAACATAAAAAATTAACCCAAACAAACGAAAATATTGAGCATTCAACCATACTATTTTTGTTACATTTGCATGTACACAAGAACCGAATAAGATCCCTTAGACAAACATGTAGTATCTTATAGCTCATGCACCAGTTGGTAACCCCCTGCCCGACCATTTTTTTTTGCTTTCTCTGATATTGCGTCGAGAGATAGCAAGATGATCACCATTGTACAAGTTCCTCGAAGTTATCCCCTCCAAAAGTTTAATACTGTACTAAACATATGAGAGGTGACAATTATAAGTCCCCGGTCATCATCTAAATTCCTTGATGGTTTACTTTTTTTTGGTAACCCAGGTCAAATTTCACACACTAGTTAGTTAAAATCTATGTAAGTTTTCTGTATTCAAAGGTGATCAAGCGCCCACTTCATTCTTACTATTTACTTTACCTGGCCTTATTACCCGATGTGCTATCTTTAGGTGATGCCCCATCCATATTTTGGGGTAATACCCGACTGCAGTAATGCTCTTTGTAAATTAAATGTGTAACAAATGGAAGCATTGTGAAGTTTTTAAACATGTTTACAGTATAGCTTCTGTATGAGGCTGTAGATATATGACCTGTGTATATATTGTTATATATATTATTTTAATAAAACATTCTATTTTTATGTTAGGATAATACTGCAATACATTCCATTCAAAGTATGCAATCAGCTTATTGTATGTAGGTCATGCTGAAATATGATAGTCCAATGAAGAAAGATTGCCGTGTAGTCATTATGATTTCAGGAACACGATGGTCGGTTTGCAGTGATTTGACATTTGCTCTGGGGTAAGAAATGGTATGGGTCCAGGGTTGAAGTTAGGATTTCAGTTGGTGTAGAAAACTATTGTGGAGCAATTTTGGTATGAGGATGTGTCGTACAACCCAATTTTTTCTCAAATTTTGTCGGAGGTATTATACATAACATATAATCATAGATTGCCCAACAAAGTCTGTTTTATCTGTGCTTTATTTTTTGTTTAGACGGTTTAGTTTGCACGTTTGTGTCCCTTACTGTTTGTAAAAGTGAGTTTGTGGCACTGTGTGGTGTAATGAAGGCATTCAGTGATGTAGCATAGCGAGAGCGAGAGTTTGAGTGCGCAGGAGAGTCGGAGGGGGCGGTAGGGTGTCGTAGCATCTTCTTTTCACATTCCCTTTCCCTTTCCCTCTTTCCTCTATTTTCTCTGTTTATTCTTTTCCGTTTTTTCTTCTTTTTCTTTT
This sequence comes from Mesocentrotus franciscanus, assembly GCA_037976565.1. NCBI lineage: Eukaryota > Metazoa > Echinodermata > Echinoidea > Camarodonta > Strongylocentrotidae > Mesocentrotus > Mesocentrotus franciscanus. The sequence goes on from CP137685.1 coordinate 13,271,232, forward strand.
CAATATTTGATTACGCTTTCCTTCTACACCAGAGGTGGGGGGGGGGGGGTATTGGATATGTGTTAAGGGGGCAATGTAGGTATACCTTTGTTCAGGGGTGGATCCAGCCGGCGGCAAGGGTGGGGGCCCAATTCGTAAGAAAATATTTAGAGGCGAATCAGCCGGCGAATAAGCGGGGGGAGGGGAAGGGGAGCAGTGAGCACTTAAAAAAAACTCAACACCCCTTGAGCAAAAAATGGTAAAATTGTGGTTACCATCTTTTTAAAAACTTTGTTGTTACCAGGGGTGGGGGTCGTTTTTTTTTCCTTTTTTTTAGAGGTATGTTTTTTACCTTTTTTGCCAGGGTGGGTGCCGTGCCCCCCTGATAATTGGTGTAAACAAAATCGATTACGCATTAACTCAAGTAAAACCAAAAACAGTGCTAATAAAATTAAGATCCTCTGATATATTAAATATATTCATAAAAGATGAACTGATCGAACAGGTAAAATCTATAAGATATTTAGGTATAGTGATTGATGAAAATTTGAAGTGGAATGTATATTTAAGAGACTTATGTAAATATATTGCCTATCAAATTTATTCTCTAGGAAAGCTGAGTAAATTCTTAATTTCAGAACTATTGAACACCCTTTATAAGTGTATAATCCAACCCCGTATAGACTATGCAATCTCTGTATGGGGAAACTGCCCAGCCAGCTACAAGCTGCCCCTTCAGAGATTGCTAAAAAGAGCTGCTAGATATGTAACTGGTATCTCTGACTATGAAATTGCAAGCGGCAACACATTGATTAAAAAAACTTTCCTGGCAAACTATTGATCACCGCCGTGATTTTTTTCTGGCCATATGCTTATGTTCAAATGTATAAGGGGCATTGCTCCACCTCGCTTATCAAACGAAATAGAAATGAATTTCGACTGCCATGGCCTTAATACAAGAAATGCAAACTCTCTTAATGTAGTATTGCCCAAACCCAACGTGACCTTATTCAAACAATCTTTTAAGTATGCTGGAGCGGTTAATTGGAATAAGCTTCCCAATGATATCCAAAATGCCAATTCAGTATAGACAGTTTTAAATACCAATATAAAAAATCTTCCTTTAATCTAAAAAAATTTGTTCACTGCCGTTTCTCCTCACTACTACAACATTATATGCAATAACTAACTAAAATGGAAATTACATATACTTACATTACGTTGTAAATTTGATATCTATCTTATATAATTGTTGGGTCGAGGCCTATGCAGCTGCTAAGACATTTTGTGTTCTACTTTTATTTTTATTTTATAATTGATTATACTACACTTGTCTACATTTCTGTAGATCCACCTATCCATCGATATATTTTTTCCCAAGATGTATGCATTTTTTTTCTTCCCCTCCTCCGAGTCCCTAATGATTTCTTTCCTATTCATGTTGGTTCTATTTTTACCGTTGTATATTTAAAAACTGCTATTTTCCTTGTAAATACTCCCATTGTCAGTTCTTAAATTTGTATTTTCCTTCTTTATGCAGGACCACTATGGAAAACAGCCTGCGAGCTGATAAATGCTATCCAGTTAAAAGATGTTTTAATAAATAAATAAATAAATAAGTTTAGAGTTTGAACAGGATTATGATTATGATTATTTTATTCATAATTTGGTTTATACCGTCTGGTTTATATAAGGTCGGGGCCTATGAGTAAGCTATGGAATGGGCGGGGTTAGGGTTAAATTGGCGATTTATGGCTAAGTTTAGGATGTTAGCCTATTAAATTATATTGTTAGGGATAGGTTTGGGGTCAAAATTATGGATTAGGTTTATGTTCAGTTTCAATGCGATAGTTTGGGTAAAAGATTCATAAATACATTTTGATATTGGGTAGAGAAAAGAAAGAAAAGAAGACGACGACCAAATTCTAAAACAAGAATGAACAATGATATTTTAAGAAATGGAAAAGAATTGTGTTGAATTATTTGCAGATTTGGTACCATGCAACAAATACATGTATAACGTGAAACAATCTTTCAAATGAATTAATATTCAAATGAATTAAATAGACAAGTTTTAATCCTCTCTTGTTCATGGCGACAAGAAGAAAAAGCGGAAAAGTACAAATTACAGCAGCCATGTGTATGAATCAAAACATAAATACGCATGCAATTTTAGATAAAGATAGAGAGCTATTACTCATTATTAATCATGATGTGCGACCATTTCTTAAATATATGATATCTGCAAAACTAAATTATTTCACCTACTGTCATTTAAAAAGGCAAATTTAAAGAAAAATAAGGGGTCTGGCTCAGTTTCTTCGGATATTTTATTCAAAACTGTACAGCGACAGAATTACGAGACTATGCACCGCTGCCCAAAGTGGAAAAAGCCCTCTACGACTCTTTTGCAAATAAAGCAAATAAAAAATTAAACTATGATCAGTACCTTATAGTCTTCTTCTTCAGGATTATTTACCATGGAAAGCGTTATCTGACCTTTCCATTACGAAGCGTAACAAAAATTCAGACTTTAGCAGCATCAGCAGGGGCGGATCCAGCCCCTCCCCCCAATTCGAGAAAATATTAAGCGCCGAATCAGCAAGCCGGCAAATAAGCGGGGGGCGGGGGAGTTATAGTGAGCACTAATTTTTCTTCTTTTTTGCCCCCGGAAATTTGAAAATCGCGCCGGCCGATATTTCGGTCAGTAGGGGAGGGGGTGAGCACTACTTATTTTTTAACTCAACATCCATCCCCTCCCTTGAGCCAACAAAAACCAAAATACCCAACAACAACCAAAAATTGGGGGGGGGGCACTGGGGGGGGGCAATTTAAAAAAAAACCTGTTTTTAATGTAAAATTAACGTTTTACCCTATCAAACTTTGACTATATACCAAATCATCGTAGATACATAATTGTACAAAGGTGCATGTTTATTGTCTTAGAAGAATAAGAAGAAGAAGGGAAGAAAAAAAAGAACCACAGGAAGAAAGAAAGACAGTAAGCAAGAAAACAAAAACAAAACTGGTAAGTTGCTATTTCTAGAGTAGCTGCATTTTCACAAATTTATGGTACTAATTTTTCGGACGACTACGGTGATTATAATTTGGTCATCAATGCCAATCAACCTTGCGTTAATACGCGACTAACATATCTTTCTCATCCCAAAATGAAAAAAAAAAAAATCGAAACTATTTATGTTGACTACCGCCTCGGGAAACGGAAAGACAGAGAGAGAGAGAGAGAGGCAGACAGACAGACAGAAACGGGGAGGGCGCGATGATGATGACGATAGTGATGGTAATGGTGATTCTTAACTTTTCGTTGGTATAGTTATTTTCTATAATTTATTTTCCTTATAATTTTTCATCATGTTTTTTATTTAGTTTTACTGCACTAAAGTCATAACGAAAAATAATGAAATCGAACGCACTTGGGGATTAGTTACAACCACACCCCTCCCCTACTTTGCAGCCGAGTTGCATTTGTAACCATGAATTATTCAGCGTATATAAGGGTTAAGACAAGTATAATCTCACTACCCTGATTCATGAAAAGTTTCTTGACAGACAATATTGTATGCTCATTACACTCTACTCTGCCCCGTGTGATGAGATCAGGAGTGATACATCCTATATACCGCAAAGCCACAGCTAGTGCACACACCCTTACGCATGATGCACAAATATGCCCTGTTGAATAGCATGACCAGGTTTGTTTGCCTCTGTAGGTACATGTACTTTAGTCCTGTGTTGAAAATATTTTAATTGACAATTCAATTAATGTACACCTATAGGCCTAAAGCATTATAATTTTACTTTTTGATGATGGAAATTGCATCGTCATCATCATTATATAATCATCACCACCACGATCATCATCAACATCACCAGCACGATCATCATCATCACTACTGACATCATCACCACAAACATGGCCATCAACGTTACCTTCGATCAACATCATAATCATCAACACCATCGTTAACTATTTACTGTAAAGTTTGCCATGAATTTGGTGTTGGTGGCCAAAGTTAGCTTTAAATTTGGATATAATAACATAGGCCGAAATATGCAAAGCATGTTCCATTGTAAAGCGTTTTCTCCATGTAGTGGTTCATACTTTGAAGCAGATGATATTGTTTTGTTGATATTGCATATTCACAACTATACTGGCGGGTCCAGTTTCAAGGTGTCATGTTTTATAAGTTTTAACTGTTCTTATAGCAATATTATATATATATATATATACATAAATATTTAAGATGTGAATCTGAAAGGGGTTACAAAATATGATGTCTGCTCCTAGGGAGTTAATATGTATTAATAATTAATAATTATTAGTATTAATAATGTATTACATCCGCAAACACTAAATGGAAATAACTAAACAAAGCAAGTGAAACTTGTAAAATGTATAGAGATAAATTATGATTTCATGTCATGTGTATTTCTCTAAAGAATATTCTTCAACATAAAGAGAAGATGCATATAAGCCTACGTTTTTTTAAAATAGATTATTTTATGTCCCAGGCCTAGGTGATGGCAAATACTTTAAAATAAGTTGTTTAAACACCGTTTCTTTGTGTCATATTCATACAGGTCTATATAGCAAAAAGGCAACAGGAAAATTAATGAGTAAAATTAAAATGGTTGGTGATTTTATTCAATCACATATTCTATCACAAATTTAGTCAACATGAAATTCTGTTTGTAGTCACAAGAGCATAAAACTAATATACAGAGTTAACACCATGATGGCTCCAAATAGAAGAAACTAAAATGCTAAACTTTATGTAGGTGCCTGTGATGTTGGTTGTCTTGCACTAAGGTGAATATAAGCATTCTTCTAAAACTCTAGAACAAACAGTTCTAATGTATTGGAATTAAATTTCCAGGAAGCAGCATTACACACATGTATTACTAACAAGAACTCCATGGTGCCTGTCTCTGAAAAAGTGGCGAAAAAATTACTGGTGTCCCCCTCTCTCTCTCTCTCTCCTCCCCGGCACGAATGCACACTCAAATCAAAGGCTGGATCTACAGACTATGCCATTGTCAGGTGTGGGTGTATTTGTATTACCTAGGGGAGGGGGAAGGTGATGGGGGTATTCAACTCAACTATTGTGAAAACAAGATTTGATAATCTAAATTTTAACAATTACACTGTACAACTTTCATTCCTTTGAAACATGTTACACTACATGTACATTTAACAAATTATTCCTACCCTTACCAACTTTCAAATTAGTATGTAAAAAATACATTTGTCCCAATTTATATGTCTTGAGAATGTAACATATTAAAGCCAACATCTAATTTACCCAGTTCACTTTTTATTCTTGAATAACGGAAAAAAAAACACACACACACACACACAAAAATCAAATTTACAAGGAGTATGAATTATTCATGTGTTAACTGTATATCTAAAACAATATTGCTAAAAATTTTGGTAAAGGAGGGCAAAAAGGCATTTACATGTATAAGCTTATTTACTTAGCATGATGAAACTGGCAAGGAATATTCAAACTTCATAACACATGTTCTGAGGGAAAGTAGAAATATTGAAAAAATAAATTGGTGAAAATTGAATGAAATGGATAATAATACAAAATAACAGATTTTATTTCACAAAACACATATCGTATGAATGTTAATTTTAAATAAACGGTTCTATACTGACTTGTGATGTGATGTGGACAACCCTTGCATACGCTTTTATAGACAAAATGAAAAATGAAGAAAAAAAAATACATGTATAATTGCCAACTTCTGAGCATGGTAATTTATAATCGAGGATGTTTCAGAACTGGCTAGCTATGATATAGATTAAAATTTTGCTTGCAAGAACAATTGAAATTCATGATACTGCATGAGAATTTGCTCATTTAGATTCATACATGGCAAGCAATATCACTTTCTAAACATTGCAACTGCAAAAAATTGAAGAGAAAAATACATTACAGGATGATAAAAGATAATTGCCTTGGAAATACTTTTTTTTGTGTCTACTAATTTTCACTTTCTTTGCCAGTTAGAGTGAACAATGCAAAGAAGAGTAATTAATCAACAGTTTTTATATCTTCTAGTCCTCCAAATTATTAAAGCCATGAAAACGACAAGATTGGATATATACATGTACATTTGAATAATTTGATCAGATTTTGAAAACCCATTACACATTGCATCTGTAGACAAATATCTAATCTAACTAAATGTACATACATCTTAGTAGGTACATATAGAAAATATATATTCCAATCTTGAGTCCTTAGCCCTTCACATCAATCTGAAAATATCCTTACTATAGCATTTTGAAGTATAAAATATATATATTTTTAAATTTAAAAAACAAACATTTTATTTCAAATGAATTCTTGTAGGGCCTATGTCAGTTGATTTACTTTTCAGAAACTTGCAACTGTAATTTTTAAAATTCAACAAATTTATAGAGTGTATCGTTACATTTCTTCATCAATTGATGCAGTAACATGCTCAGTAAATCAATGTGGTTGGAGTGAAGAGAACAAAATTGCACTTATTTTTACATGCTTAATCTTGAAGCCAAGCATCAGATAGTTAGACAGTGAAATGATAATGATTTCCATTTCGATTTTATGAATTGTAAATTTGAACTGAAACAGAGTTTCTTGATCCCTCTCACTTTGTAATTTTTGATGAAAATACACATACACGTACTGCAATATTGGCAATGACAGAGTATGGTTTCAGAGCTATCAAGCCACAATAATGACGGGACTATTCATTTTGAACACTTTTACACTTACATATTTGGTACCATTCACTAGGTAATATGTTACACAAGGTGGTTACTTTGTACCTTCACTTACATGTTATTTCATCATCAGACATTTATGAATCAATTACCTGCCACAAGTTATTTATATTGAACCTCTTAAAATCTATAATTCCTGCAACCTGTGAATGAAATATTAATGATAATGCCATATATATGTGAATTAACAATTTCATTGATAGCTGAAAATCCCCATCCAATCCCTTCGTATTAGTACCCCCTCCCCCATCTCTCTCTCTCTCTCTCTTTCTCTCTCTACTCCTTGTAATTCATTTAAATAGTTTTTTATTTGGGCTGGAAGCATATCAAGCTGAGCTTAGGCTGTAGCCCTTCTGTATCATCACGTCTTAAAGTAGACATGCAATGATAATTACAATGATGGCCAATAATTCATCACTAGAAACCAGGAAGCTTGTAGATGACCATCGTTTCAGTACAACTGTGTATCAGACAAACAAAAGAGGTAACACAAATAAAAGCACCTCTCAGGATTTAGGATATATGAGCACTTCGCCAGAAAATTAAGCGATGTTTTGATGAGCAGACAGAGTCCTTTAACTAATCAACATATTTATTAAGATTGAAATCAGCCTGCCGAACACTACAATGGACGGTGTTCACTCCGACTGAAGCGCTGCACATGTGTCGAAGCCAACGAATTTCAAGTATTGGTTGAAGCCTGCATAATGAAATTACAAAAACGATCGCATGGATGGTAAAATACAATCATGCAAACAAATGAAATGGATTCTATTGGGGTTCTACAAAAGCTCTTGAATAAAAATATTTTTAAAATGAATTCTGTACACATAAGCAATTAAGAGGGATGGATCTCTATTTCAAATTCATGTATGCTACAAAGCCTTTATTTTAGGACTGAATGAATGCATCTAATTAAGTACACAAACTGATCAATATCGAACATGTCATTATATCAAATCCCTAGATATAACTCTTCATATACATGTATGGAGAATATGATTGGATATTCTATTTTCAATTTATATCTAATGGGTATCCTCCTACAAATGTGGAAAAGTTTTTCTTATGCTGTAACCCAATTGATGTATAATATATCAAGAGATAATGACAAAAACATATAAAGTGATACTTTTACACTTATCAGTTAAACAAAATACAATTACCTTAAATTTGTCATTGACTCAGTCTTTCAGGAACGTTCAGCCAAGGCAAGATTGGCAGGAGTACTTGGGAGGAATACATGAATAGTGCCACTTGTTGTTTTCCCTTTTCTGTAAATAAGATTAAATTGAAACATTACATTACATGTGCATAATTATAGTTTAATAGAATCATGATCATTGTTTAGCTGGTTATCTTCCTGACTATGATAAAGTTTACGAGTGGACGTAAAGTAGGTACATAACAATTCCAGTACTGTGTTATTAGAGTCAGTATTACAATATTTGTAAAACAAGTATTGAAATCATAAAAATAAGTAAGTAATTACTTGCAAAGAGGCTAGTTCCATGCATTAGAGAATCTATAAATGTTTATCATAATGAAAAAGTGTATTTAAAAGAGAGGGAAGATTCACTACACACACTGATGAACTTGATAGCCGAGAAATGACAGACAAAACTCAGTAAAAGTTTGAGGAAAATCCTATACAAAATAAAATAATTTATGAATGCTTAAAGTCTTAATCGACCAAACGACACCATAGCAACTACTTAAACACAGGCAATTTCAATGGCCTTGCACATCACCTTTAAATGTGCATTCATCACAAAGCTGTATTGCGAACATGATTTCTATGGAATGTACAATAGGGTATTAAAAGCAAATTAGCAACTTGTGAATGGAGTAAACAAATTTTGACTTAATTTTAGTGACATTCCATATGCTATTTCTTAAATAAGACTACAACCATAGCTGTTATTATAATTGTAGCTCTATGAGATAAAAGATGACAAGTTACATTTGAGATTCGATTTCTATTTGGCTTCCTACACCATTAATCATAACATGACTTAAATTTATTCGCTTTCTGTTTCTGCTATGTGTATACAACATAGGTCCATGGTATACAAGGTCCCTCTCTAGCTCCCCTATTAGTCTGCAAGCACCAGACCGGATATTTAACACTTCATTACAATAATTACATCATGACTTGAGTGAAGCCTAAATCTTTTCCTATTGCTATAAGTGCGTAGCCTGGACTGCATTTTCCTTGGTTTTCTAGCTCAGATCCACTCCTCCACACTTTATTTCATTATCGCAATTTGTTCTTATGTATTTTTGGGGTAACATATCCCCAATATATGTGAATTATGCATATGTTGCATATTATTGACTGAAGAAAGCAATGTTTTCATTTTCAATTAAAACATTGCTTTCTAAACATACAGCATACAGTAGGTCTATGGGCTAGCTCACATATAAAGGAGCAAGAAGAGCAACAAAAAAAGAGGGGGGGGGATTGGACTAAAACTCATGATATTTCACAGGAAAACTTTATGAAAACAGGTCATATGAACATTAAATGAACATACTTTTGCTTGGAATGATCTTCAGGGAAAGGACTTCAAAGTCTTCAGCAAATGTAAAAAGTAAATAAAATAAAACAGCATTATTACATGTACCTGCTACTGCTACTTGGAGCTAACCCTAATTTCTGAGATATAAGCCCTGAAATGTTGTATGGTTGAAGGGAAATTCCATTTCAGCTGTATACCACCGCAAACGTCTGTCATTTGGCTCCAAAGAAGACTGTAGTTAGGGTTATACAAACGAAAAATATAGAAATAGATATAATCAGTAAAAACATGTAAAATAAATAAAAGGCAAAGGAATTTAATTAAGCATGCTTAGTCTACAATGTATATATACATTTACAAGTTTCAAGATTCAAGTTTTATTTTTCATAATACATTTGTAATACAGAAATTTGTATCCCATTGGTGTTACATACAATATAACATAGGCATAAACATGATTTTGTATGCTGAGAGCCAAAAGGTGTTAATTTAATGTTGAACAAGAATGAGTGTACACCATTCCAGCTTGCAGCAGACAATACATAACAAAAACTTCATTCTGAGTCACATCATAGATGTATTCATACATAAATAACAAACTGATGTAAATGACAATACCGCAACTTCTTCCGATCAGAAAGAGGAAGAGACAGTAGGAGCAAATGAGAGAGAGAGAAAAAAGAGGAAAAAGAGGAAAAAGAGGGATGAATGGTAGACAGAGAGAGAGGGAAGGTAGAATCTGCAAAGACGTGTAGATCTCTACTCATAACGACCGCTAGATGAATCTCCATAATAATATACTATACAAAAATCTTCAGATCACATCTATCCAGTATACATTGTAGGCCCACTACCATGGTACATTTACAATTCCACTCAACATGTACTTCACTGCAATATGGTTTAACATATTTTAAACCAAAGAGAATTTTGGACCTGCATTATTTTATTTACATGTAAGTTTAAAAGCATAAATAAGAAGTAAGCAAAAATTATTTGCATCAGAAATTCCTTGGAGCACTTTCTTTTGGTTCTGTACTTATGTATTTCAACAAATATATATTCATGACATTTCAGACATTGCTCATGAAATAGCAATCTGAAATGTATCAGTGATGATTTCTCCACGAAACAATGAGTTAGAATTAATTCAATCAAAATGTTTGTTGTGACATGCAGAAGCAACAGTATACACTTCTTGTGCTCTGATGCCATGCATCATGCTTTCTTTGTAACATCTAAAATATGATACAACTAGCAAAAACAATCCTAACTTTGCATTTTAGATCCTTGTGCTATTCATAAAGAGTATTCAGTAGATACTATGACAGCACTACCGACGAAATGGATGAATATTAAGTGCTGTTTAAGATGTTGCCAATCCACATCTTGTTGCATATTTTTTGGAGATGCCCTGTAAAATCCTATCATATTAGTGCCAGCTGTGATTATCATTTGACATGGCAACTATAGATAAAATAAAGTTTTGCCAACCTTGCTATGGACGGTCCACAAATTTGGTCTCAAAGTCACTATAAAGCTTGTTCCAATCCATCGCAGTCATTAATTTTGCACAGAGGAGGGGTGGAGAAAACAAATGCCCCCTTAAAAGACTAAAGCCAAGGGATGGCTCTACATATTACATAATATATTGAGTTTGAGTTTGAGTTTGAGTTTGAAGTTTTATTATCCAAACAAAAAGTACATCAATATTACAATCAAATGTGAATGTTTAACATTGAAAGGATAAATGGGACCAGAAAATAGCATTAAATGCTAATCGTGTCTGGTACCACTAACACACAAAAGTATCAAAACAATGAATGAGAACGTAATGAATAAATATGAATAACTATTGAATACACACTTAAGCTACAAACTATTCTACATCTAGGCTAAAATATGATCTGTGATTAAATACAAAGCTTTGGTATTTTTACACTAAATAAAAAGATAAAGAATTATATAACATACTATTTACAAATAGGCAAGAAACTTCGGTCCAAAGTTCAAAACAATTATTCTATTAACATTTGTGATATTAGAGTTCTACGAAAGCAAGACGTGGATGCTTTCTCCCGTACAGATAGGGGTAGATCATTCCAAAAGCATGTGCCTCTGAATGACATTGAAAATTAACCCTGCGTTGTCCTTACTTTAGGCACACTCAACTTCTTACTTTCTCTTTGTCTAGTCTCATATTTGTGCTCTATGAAACAGCAATACTGAATTAGGGACTGCGGCAATTTATCATTCAATAATTGATACATAAAAACACATATAGATAGTTTATGGAGTTGATATACATTCAATAATTTTAGCTCCCTAAATATCGGTTGTGAATGAGTCTTAATTGGACTAAACGTTATAACTCTTATTGCCATCTTTTGGCTTAATAATAAACACTTCATGTTTATTTCATAATTACTTCCCCATACCTCAATTCCGTAGGTCATATGCGGTTGAATTAACGTTTTGTACAGTAACAATAAAACACGCCTTGGCACAAACTGTCTTAATCTATATAAAACACCAACCTTTTTCCTAATACACTTATTAACCCTTTCGATATGAGGTTTCCACGTCAAGTGTTGATCTATATAAATTCCTACAAATGATGCAACATCAACTCCCATAAGTTTTTTTTTTCCCTTTTCTTTTTCTTTCTTAATATCTAGTTTTTTTTTTTTTTTTTTTTTTTTTCTTCCCCAAATCTAGTATTCATTTGTTTTTCTGCTAGATTTGTTTTGTTTTTTTTAATTTTTAAAAGATATGAATAAATGGGCTGTAGGCCCTGGTTATTGTTGTTGTTATTTCAAATAATTTTGTAATGTATTCGTTTAGATTATCCATTAATTTTTTTTCAATAATTATTATACTATTACGTAGTTCTGTGTTAAATTTGTGTTGTTTTGTATTAAATGTGATGTTATTTTATGTACCTGTATAATGTAGGGCTTCCTTGGAAAGCAGGCCATTAAATTTATTTTTTGGCTTGAATGGAACTACCCTACTGAAATAAAACTTAATAAATAAATAACTCGGACTATTTCAGTCTCTGCTATTTTTAGTACACCTTGAGTTACTACTGATTGCCTACTCCCTCGTATTAACAAATAATTAGTCTTTAAGAGATTCACTGTAAGTTTATTCACCTTACACCATATGGTCACCTTATCGAGATGCATATTCACTATATCCATATCAATCAAATTCAGTCTCGGTGGAAATGTATGAAACAAATTAGAATCATCCGCAAAAAGTCTAAAATTAAAATAATTTGTTGAGTTAGGCAAATCGTTTATATACATCAAAAACAGTGTAGGTCCCAACACGGAACCCTGAGGAACGCCACATGTTATTATCTGCCTTAATGAGCTACGCCCATCATAATTCACAAACTGAAATCTACTAAAAGATAATCTTTAAACCACTGAAGAGGCAAGCCCCTTATTCCATAATGTTCTAATTTACCAGCCAATATTGCATGATCAATTGTATCAAAAGCTTTCTGGAAATCTAGGAATACACCAAGTGTTACACTGCCCTTATCCAGTGATTTAAGCACATCATTAACCAAATTATTAAGGACAACTTAGTACTATAATGTTTACGAAAACCATACTGGTGCTTATACAAGACATCATTCCTTTCAAAATAATCAAGTAGCCTCTTGTTTACTAATTTCTCAAATATTTTGGCCAAAAGAGGCAAAACTGAAATAGGTCTATAATTTCCTGGGACATCTTTATCTCCCTTTTAAAAATCGGTGTAACTTTGGCTACTTTCATTGCCTCTGGAAACACACCGTTCAATAATGACTGATTATAAATATAAGATAATGGTTTTGCAATTACTTCAGCAGCATCCTTCAGTAATCGGGCTGGAATACCATCAAAGCCGCAAGCTTTCTTTACATTCAAAGTTAGTAAATAGTCCTTCACCTCATAATGAGTAACTGGTTCCCAAAACAAAGAGTCAACTATTCCATCACTAAGATAATCTTTAAATGTAATAACATCATCATCATTACCATTAATAGAATTAGCAAGGTTAGGCCCAACGTTAACAAAAAAATCATTAAAGCCTTCTGATATTTCTTTCCCTGAGGTTACAACTTTCTTACTACCATTATCATCAACACAGAGCTTATCTACATGTGAAGTTTTTACTTTACTGTTTCCACTCTCCAAAAAGGAAGACCCATTATTATGTGTAGGAGATCGTATTTGCAGAAGGGATATCTTTATCACGTAGAGCAACATAGTGGAAATGGGATCAAAATAGAGAATCTGTTAATTTGAAGTAAAAAAATTATGCAAAGAATAACTTTGCACACGTAATTAATAACAAAAATTATGCTTTAGTTTGCTCTATTTGTATGAATATTGAAAGAAATTGCAAAATATCATGGCCATGGGAAGATAACTGACCATGGTTAGTTACATCTTGGGTAATTAATACTATTCAATGGTTAGGATACTCAGGGAGAAGGGATTTATAATTGGATTTATAAATCCCTTCTCCCTGAGTATCCTAACTTTCCTAGTATAGAAACATGTATATACTTTAAAAGGAATTTTGGGTCCTCTTATTTATCTAGCTTAAGAAATATTAACAATTTCTGGCAAATTTGATTTCTAGACCATTCTAGATGCATTTGACTTAAATAAGTCGAGTTCCAAAAATTACTTCATGAAATTACTATCATGAAAGCAGAAGGGAATCCATCACCACTTTTAAAACATCACAACTCTCTTATAATACTGTTATAGACTAATTTAGACTTTAAACAGGCTTCTTTTCTTTCACATGTTCAGGGTGGTCCACAAACAAATATTCAAACATGTAAAATTGGAATGTGGAATCAGTATGAACTGATGTATGCAAATGACAAAGTCTCTTGTGGCTGGGGCTCAAGGGCTTGTTTAAGGGTTCTCAGGTTCCTAGATGTATTGTAGTGCAATATGATCCATCTATTAAAATGAAGCATTTTCAAACAAGTTTTATGACTACTATTTCGAAAATAATTTTTGGTTGAGAAGGACTATTAACCTAGTGATGATTTTCAAACTTGTACACTCACAATTCAAAACTGTTGCTGCTACATAGTTTAACCCCTTGTGTACTTACAAGTACGTGGGAGTTATTGGCAAAAGGGTAAAGGAAGGTATTTTGGAGAGACTTTGTTCAGTTCTGCATTCAAACTAATTGAACAACAATTAAATCTCACATAATCTAGCTGCAGATTTTTGGGACTACAATGTTCATGTAGCTGCACAAATCTAGAGTCAGTATGAAATTTACAGAAACACTTGTATCTAATCTAAAAATTGACGTTTTGAGACAAACTTTTACATTTAGTGATTTCTTTCTTTCATGCAAGCACCTAAAATAACATGGCCCATATTCTACTACAATTATAACATAATGCTGGATTTCATGTACATGTAGTCCGAAGTCTAAGATATCCTTTTGTTCTAGACAAAACCCATTGATTTATTTAGACTATCTTTTTGTTTTTCTGGTACAATTGTTTGAATTAAAAAAAAAAGATGGCCATAGTCAGTTTTCCACCTTTAATAACGAGTGGCGGACGCCCCTCCCCCCCCCTCCCCTAAGGGTCCAAAGAAATTATTTATAAAAAAAAGGAGAAAAAGAGGAGCAAGAGGGCCAATGACCTTATTACAATTAAAACAAAAAGGCACACAGAAACCCTATATACCCTTCCTGAAAACTGACCCCCCCCCAAAAAAAAAAAAAATAAAAGGTTTCCCAAAAGGGGCTTTAGCAATTCTTATGTTATAAGAGTTACATATACATGTATGTACCTTACTTCTTTGGAGCAAATTCTGTAAAAATGTTTTTAATGCTACAGTGTCCTAAAGCTTTGGGTTCATATGCAGTTTAACTCCATATATATGCACGTGTTTGCACAACCTACCGGTACATGTAATAAGTAGATTCTCACTGGAACTCTTAAAAATGTAGCTTTTGAATAATATTATTCATGTTTTGGCATTTCAAAGGGAAAGTAATCAGATGCCCTGACTGGGCTGGGCTGCACCTCCTAGGTCTAAGTTGACATATTGTCCAAAATACATGATGTTCTAATGGTTAATTTCACAGAACCATGTCTATCATGCTTAGATCCATGGGTACATGCATGTTCTTTTCTCCGGCTTGGTGTACAAATGTCAGAAGTAAAGATATAAGTTAAAAAGTCAGGAGAAAAAATGTCAGTTTTATTTGCTGTGAGAGATCATGCGCAAACTCTGAAATTGACAAATTCATGAGCAACATATCAGAAACATAGTTTTACTGTACAATTTCATAGAATAATGAGACTGCTTGTATACATGATAATATTGTTTGAAGGATATTCCGACATTTGGTGCGGGATTTATAAAATGTGTGCTGGCATACACTGTATTCCAGCAGGTACATATTCGTACAAGTCACCACGAATTTGGCAGGAAAAAAAGGTTTTAATTTGAGGGACTTAAACTGTATTTCTCTCACGTTTAAACCAACAAATAGAATAATTTCTGCCTTTCGAAACGTACTGCATAAAAGTCGAAAGCACATTACAAAAACCTGGCTAGATATGTCTCAACGTTTACTACGGTACATGTAGGCCTACTACCGGTATCTGACATTCTTCAAGTGAAGCTTTGATATTGTTTGTTAAACTTTTGTAATAAAGTATTGATGAGGGGGGAAAAGCATCTGTGTCTTTTTCTTAATATTTTCTTGTCATAACAGTCTTTGCTGGGATGAACATGAAGATGGCCGGGTCTGATGACTGAATTTGTGGAATTTCTGTGCGATCTTTATAACTGATTCCCTGTTTTATCTCATTCAATCTTAATATTCTATGTACTTACTTCCTCAAAACCAAATAAACATCAAAACATCAACCAACTGAGAAAATCGAAACAAATGTTAGAAATTCATATATGAAAACCTGATCACAAAATATAAGTTTCAATTTTGTTCCACATTGTACGTCCTCAGGACATGTACAATTAAGTACAATACACCACAGTGACAGTCATTTATAAAATATACATTATGATATGGAAGAAGGGAATATAATAGACTAGCCCAGTAGCTTACATCTTGACATTTTGTGTGATAAAGTGCTTAGATATTATGACGGCACTAATTCCCCTCCCCTACATTTATTTGTACCTCTCACATTTTACATCTGACATTATTACCTTGACATTTTTACCTCTGACATTTTATTTTAAACCTGGCACCGTCTGTCCATAAATGAAATTCTAGTCATCCATTGTATAAGGGTTTTTTCACGGGTGGGGGAGGGGGTATAATTGTCCACTGGGGTTATTTTCCAGGGGGGTAGTTTTCCTCTGGGTGGTTGTCCTCGGGGGATTCTGGGGGATTGTCAAGGGGGTGATTGTCCTGATACGGCTTGTAGGGTATCACAGCAGTGAAAAAGTACAAGGTTAGTCAGGGTTATGGATAACCTTGCACTTGTGTCAGAAGCCATGTATGTAGTTTAATACACATGTAGGACACTGGAGCTGACATTAACCACACCCCGTAACCATACACATGTAATTGAAATGAGCCATGACAAAGAGACTATAGATATGACTGAGGCTGAAAGTTCCATCTGACCAAGGGTCCATAAAAAGTGTCTGGTATGGGTTCCCTTGTGGCCATAACTAAAGTGGATTTAACTGACGATTTTTGCCACAATCTGGCAATAAGTTTGTCCCTAGTTTTTCCTTTTCTCGGCTTTATGTCTTGATTAAGAAATCAACAACATCACTGGAACTAGGCCTATATCTTATTCTCCTACACTATAAAAATAATATTGAAAAATGAAAATCAATGTTAAACTAAATAAATATAAGGACTTACCTGTCAGGTTTTCGTGAAGCTGCTGAGCATGATGAGACGGCCAATCACACTTGGAATGCACAGACGTAACCTCCCCTCACTATGCCGTATGACGCACTTCAGTCTCTGTACGAGACGGTCAGTGGAGCCAGACGTAGTCTATTCTCAGAAGAACATCCGTCAATATGTCTATGCTTCTATGCACCCTGATAATACAAACACAGACAATGGGACATGTATGATGTGCCAATCTTTCGAGGTTTATACTGTGCAATGAGAATAAGGAGACATTTTTATAGATTCTTGTATTATTATTGGATTCAAATTGGGATGAAATTTACATCAATCTACTGCAAAATCAATATTCTGCATTAATTTTTAGTCAACGTGTAAACTTTGGCCTATACCCTCCACAACTAAGTAATAAATTTCATTTTAAACTAATAGAACAACTCAGGACCTAATCTAATGACATGGTTGATTTGGTTGAACAAAATCATACACTGTACACATGCATCAATAATCCACTTCAAAATAGATCTATGCCTTATTGAAATTTGTGAGTCATAACTTCAACTTCTGAATAAAAAAGTACAATCAGGGGTGGCGATTTCTTTTCATGACCGGGGGGACGACATGCGAGGGACGAGGGAGCATATAGCAAACGAGAGGGGCGAAGGTGACGGAAATTACTACCCCCTCACGGGTTTTTGAAGTTTTGTTGTATTACAAAAATTACATTCCTTAGCAAAACCATAGTATAAAAACAAGCAATATACTTTTTCAAACTGCACTTTTATTTTCTACAATATGCATGTGTACATTTTGAAGGATAGTATGCGAGGAGCGTAGCAACCGAGTGAGAAGATTTTGCATTTGTATTAGTCTAAACGCTGCTCTCTTGGGCCCTCCAGAGCCTAAAAGTGTGTTGCAGTCTTTAGTCAGTGTTTAATTGTTATACATTTTTTTTTTGGGGGGAGGAATTTTTTTCAAATTTTCTGGGGAGGACGATTCCCCCCTAAAAAATTTTGGGGGGGGTGTCCCCCCGGGATCGCCGCCCCTGTGTACAATCCTGGGGCTGTACTCTGAAATGTTATCTAATTCAGCATTTTCAACCTCTTTTAGGTCATGCACAGCAACCTTTTACAAAACTATTTTTTGTGTAACCCCAATCTCAAATTCAATTACAGAAGAATCATTTTGCATCACTCTGACACTGGAGGAGGAGTTGGCTCAGTTGGTAAATCCTCTGCCTGTCAAACCAAAGATCGTAATTTCGATTCCAACAAGGCGGATGACTGAAGTCCGCCTTGTGTGTTAACGTGCCACTCCCTGTTTCTCCCCCACTCCGGGAACGGAGGGACCGCATTCATGTTCCCAAAATCTACGGTAAAGGGATACTTTTCATGCAACAAAGTCTGGCTCGTAATACACAACATATCGGCCCGTATTGACTTTACACACCGGACTTAGGGGTGCTTTCAAGGGAGGGAACATGCATACGCGTACCCTTAATAACACTGAGGGGGGTCACAACCTTTGCATGGTAAGAACCCACTGTACTATTTGTATAAGAGTAGGGGAAAACCCCGGTGTAGTGGTCCACCTGCACACCCCCAATCAGTTACACTGGGAGGAGAGGCCTAAGAGCAAGGGTTACAGTGATTCAGTTCGCTTTTTGCCTTTCAGGCACAGGTGACGCTAATAGGCCTACTTAATAATAATAATAAATTTTACTTAATAAATAACACACTACATAAAATACAGAATTAAGTGTGCATGCACCTGGCTCCTGAATACTTGAATACAAAAATCATTGTATGCGGATATTCTGCCATCTCATTGCCTAGAATTATTCATAATGTTGCAAGTGAGTAAAACTAACATGCATGGTATAAACAATGATATAAATTTGGTACCACGCTGTAAAATAGAAGGCTATTCGGGCACTTAATTCACTGCCTGAAAGCATCATGTTTTCAAAAGGTTGCAAGGAGCAAAGCGAAAGAGGAAGAAAGACACTTTATTATCTTTAAAACCTTATTTCCTCGTGAAATGTATGCACTCTAGTGGTTTCTAATATTAGTTTTTTTTATAATAAAAACAAACATATTTATCACACCCCTAGAGATGTCTTGCAGCACCTCCATGTGCCATGGCTTCCTGGTTTAAAAACGCTGATCTAGATCTATGTTACGGAAAATGATTTTAGTGTCACAACAACCTGAAATCCTGTGGAAGTAACAATTCTACACACATGCCGTATATCCAGACAGGGCGGTTACCTGGACAGTTGATTTCAAACAGTAATTCAAAGAAGTTCACATACAGTGTTTCATGAATCTTTGAATGCCATTGGCATGGAGAGGGTCACATAGGCTTAGCCAGACATGCAATGAACAAGTAGGCCTACACCTGCAAATGTACATACAAAATGAATGAGCAGTAAAGTGGCTTAGGTCATGAGAATGCCTTAATTGTGCAGCATAACACCACCCCAGGTAAAGGAAAGGAGTTCAGTGTAAGTGTTTAACTAAAATGTAGCTTGAATATGTCTATGTCCCCTGGTTCTGCCTGGTGCTGGTCTAATTGACCTAAACTTATATTAGAAAAGGCAAAGCTTCACACTTCAGTCTCTAATATCGATTGTTGGCGCTAATCAAGGGCGTCAATCCGAGCTTGAGCATGGGGGGCAATTCGTGAACAAATATTCAGGGGCAAATCAGCGGGGGTAAGGAGAACACATTTTTAACGTTTTCTTTAGTAGTTCCTGGTGGTGCCTGTTCTTTTCTGACAAAACATGGGGAAATTTAATATGATGTCCCCCTCCCCGGATTGAAAAATCGGGGTGGGACATGTCCCCCTTGGATTGACGCTAATGAACTGTTGCCAAGTTTTGCCCCACCATATAGGTGCATGTGCAACCGTGTGCTTCATTCCATCATGCACATGCATGTATTCGTTTCTCATTCCCACTCCTTTATTACTGTACACACAATTTGCATGTGATGGAATGAAGCAAGCCGGTGCGAAAGTACATCATTATAGTGCCGATAATTTTTATAGTAGTCTATATAGACCCTTTTAATGAAAATTAGATCTCGACCTATTTGCTTTCAAATTTAGAGTCTTAATCATTGTTTTCTAAATCAAACCAAGACCAGAAAGAAGACTGGGGCGCGGAGACAAAACTTTATGTGTCGGTTTGTGACAAAAGTCAGCCATTATCCACCCCCCCAGTTGTGTGTAGCTACAAACAGTACCGTCTGTGTACGGAAAAAGTAGACAGGAGTCAGTTTTATTAAAGAATTCCCCATACAAGATGGCTATTTCTGTTTATGCCTGGTCCTATAGCGGGTGCCACCACGCCCGGCGCCCCTTTCTCAGCTCCCATTACAAATTAACAATAACAAACATGATTACATACAGTGACAGCGAGTAGATCTATCATCAATTAACATTAAATTAGGCTGTAGATCTACTGCATGTAGACAGTGATTTTCTACATTCCAGACATAGAATTAGATCAAACAGATTTTAAAGAAACTCACGTTATATCCTGTGTAAGGCTGAGATATTGTCGTCTATACTGCACTGCTTCTCGCAGGTACCGTGAGTGGATCTACCACAGTTCGTTTACATGCAGCAGCCGCGCGGGCTCAGCCGGGTCAGGCCTCACAATCTCCGGTGCTCTCACTGTGAGCTAGAGCGAGCTCCCTATAGCCCTGCAGGTTTCCTGGGGCTTTCGCTAGCCGGAATTCCGGAATTTCGCAGGTCTTGATGGCATGCATGCAACGTGGGCAATGCATGCGCGCGTATACCTACGCGGGAGCAGCCTTGTGTACACGGAGAATACGATTGCCAACCTCCCTGGATTATCCTGGGAGTATCCAGCAACTAATGACCAATAGACGCATTGGAGAAGGAAAATCCAGGGAGAGTGCACTGCGATCTCCCTGGATTAACCATTGGAGAGTTTGTGGATCAGGTGGCGTATCGTACGCATCCAAAATTCGGGGATATCGATCCCGTTGTCTCTGTTGAAATTAGGGACTTTTAGATTTTACACGACGAGAACGTGGACTGCCACGGTGACATGCTTTTAAGGTAATGTGACGTCATTTCAAGGCACTGCCGGGCACGGGCCAGTGCCTTGAAAGAATGGCACACGTTGCAGTCCACTACGTCGACGTGCAAATCTAAAAGTCCCTAATAAGGACTTTTAGATTTTACACGACGAGAACGTGGACTGCCACGGTGACATCCATTTAAAGTAATGTGACGTCCTTTTAAGGCACTGCCGGGCACGGGCCAGTGCCTTGAAAGAATGGCACACGTTGCAGTCCACTACATCGACGTGCAAATCTAAAAGTCCCTGTTATTGGGATTGAGACGGATATTGATAGCTTCTTTTACCCTCTGTGTGTACCAATGCCGTTCCTGGGAAAGGCACTGAACCGCGTCCCAGTCTGGTTGATGCTGGTTATCCCAAGCATGTTCCCAACATCTGATCAAAAAACCAAAAGTCACAGTTTCTATAGCCCATAGTCTCAGCTATAACATACCGAAATTCGGGAGAACATAGAGCACAAATAAGCTAGATAGAGCTCAAAGGATAATGTCATGTAGATACATGATGTGAACGAGATTCACCTTCCATAGACAAAACACGCAAATGAATAAATTGTGACATGTGGCATTGAATTGAATTTTTGACTATGATGACGTCATTAAAATGAAAATTAATGTGAACAAATCTTGTAGACAATTGCCTCAACTACAACATATCCAAATTTGGGAGAAAAATGATCAACATTTACAGAGATACACTCAATTTTTAAAAAAATATGCTGACGTCATAATATGCAAATTCGTATTTTGAGTACCAAGGCCATTATGATGACGTCCCGATGTACTTGGTGGCCAAATGAGACATGAAATCATATCTCCGACTTATAATCTATCCAAATATGAAAAAAATTTGGAGTTCTCATCCTTTCTGAAGAGTTACAATGAATTTTGTATAGGCATGTTTTTGCCCATACATGCTATGTATTATAAGAGCTCGCGCGCACGTACATTTATCTTGAATGGACGCTCATTTCCTTATTAATGGTCATAAAGAGATAAAGATGGTATCAAATTGTTCGGGAAAAAATGAGGAATATCGTGTCAAAAAAAATCTAGGCTGCGTTCGGCCGTGACGAACGAAAACGCGCGCGCATGCGCGTGTGCGCAAGTTTTTATGAAATGCTAATGCTAATAATGGCGTACGCGCGCGTTTTTTGACCTGAAATTGACCGAACGGATATTGACCTTGATCATGATAAATATGAATGAGAAATGACTTTCCGTTATGAAGATATGATCATGAGTTGATTTTCACAAAATGGCGCCTAGATAACTTCATCAGTCATGGTCAAGGTTGAAAACCTTATTTTGCTTTGTCCATATGCCTATACATATGTGTGCCAAATTTCAAGGCATTTGATTGAGCCATTTTTAAGTTATCGTGCTAACAAAAAAGTGCATTGAAAAAAGAAAAATATTCTAACGAAAACATAAGGTGGTCTGTATTATATACAGCCCACCTGATAATGAAAAGTTTTGACGAAATCTATAGGTGAAACGTTTTACCAACTACGTACGTATCACCTTATGATTCCTCCAACGTTCTACAGAATTTGCAATTTCAACTTTCAATTGAAAATTTTGACATGATCCCAAGATCTGATCAAAAAACCAAAAGTCACAGTTTGTATAGCCCATAGTCTCAGCTATAACATACAAAAATTCGGGAGAACATAGAGCACAAATAAGCTAGATAGAGCTCAAAGGATAATGTCATGTAGATACATGATGTGAACGAGATTCACCTTCCATAGACAAAACACGCAAATGAAGAAATTGTGACATGTGGCATTGAATTGAATTTTTGACTATGATGACGTCATTAAAATGAAAATTAATGTGAACAAATCTTGTAGACAATTGCCTCAACTACAACATATCCAAATTTGGGAGAAAAATGATCAACATTTACAGAGATACACTCAATTTTTAAAAAAATATGCTGACGTCATAATATGCAAATTCGTATTTTGAGTACCAAGGCCATTATGATGACGACTTATAATCTATCTAAATATGAAAAAAATTTGGAGTTCCCATCCCTTCTGAAGAGTTACAATGAATTTTGTATAGGCATGTTTTTGCCCATACATGCTATGTATTATAAGAGCTCGCGCGCACGTACATTTATCTTGAATGGACGCTCATCTTGTTATTAATGGTCATAAAGAGATAAAGATGGTATCAAATTGTTCTAAAAAATATGGGATATATCATGAAAGAAAAATAAATGGCGATTCTATGTTGTGTAATGGTGTTACGCGCGAAAACGCGCGCGCATGTGCGTGTGCGCGATTTTTTAATAAAATGCTTAAAATGGCCTGAAACGTATGCAAAATGAATTTGAAACGATTTTGAGCATTTTAAATTTTGCGCGCGCGCTCACCAACGGACGTACGCATGCGCGCGTTTTTGGACCTGAAATTAAATGGACAGATATTGACCTTGTTCATGATAAATATGAATGAGAAACGAATTTTCGTTATGAAGATATAATCATGAGTAGATTTTCAGAAAATTTTACAAAATGGCGCCTAGATGACGTCATCAGTCAAGGTCAAGGTTAAAAACCTTATTTTGCTTTGTCTATGTGCCTATACATATGTATGCCAAATTTCAAGGCATTTGATTGAGCCATTTTCAAGTTATCTCGCTAACAAAAAAGTGATTGGAAATAAGAACTAGACAAGTAATACTTGTTTCGGAACAAGTATAGGTGGGCTGTTCCAATTAGTGCATACCACACATGGTTAGTGAGATAGTGATCGGTGAAATGTTGACCTTTGACACTAATTTACATACTAAGTAGTTAAGATACCATTGGCATGATTTGACCTAAATTTTTGAAATAATCCTCTTATTCAGGTCTATTAGTGTGCCAAATTTCATGTCTATACAAAGCATTGTTTTAGAGAAACCATGTACAGTATATTTGACCTTTAATCTTAAAATCTAAATAACATAATGAAATACGCATATTCTCGATGTTTTGTTTTTATATGAAATATTTTATCTTACCTATCAACATATGCAACGTTTCAAGTCAATTGCGACCAATATACCAAAATAATCCACATAGACATTACACGTGAACGGAAAATGTAATTCTCAAATCCCACGTTGCAAGTGAAATATGAGCATGATCCCGGCATCTGATCAAAAAAAGGGCACGTCTGTGATAGCTTATTATTAGGGACTTTTAGATTTGCACGTCGACGTAGTGGACTGCAACGTGTGCCATTCTTTCAAGGCACTGGCCCGTGTCCGGCAGTGCCTTAAAAGGACGTCACATTACCTTAAAAGGATGTCACCGTGGCAGTCCACGTTCTCGTCGTGTAAAATCTAAAAGTCCTTATTAGGGACTTTTAGATTTGCACGTCGACGTAGTGGACTGCAACGTGTGCCATTCTTTCAAGGCACTGGCCCGTGCCCGGCAGTGCCTTGAAATGACGTCACATTACCTTAAAAGGATGTCACCGTGGCAGTCCACGTTCTCGTCGTGTAAAATCTAAAAGTCCCAATTGTCTCAGCTACAACATACTCGAAGCTCAGCGAAAACAAAACTAAAACGACAGAGATTGCTCGCGAAAGACGGGAATGTAGAATCCAGTTTTGAAAAAAGTCATGTCCCGTAGAGAATACACGCAAAATATGAAAAATTGACATGCCTCCTTTAATCGCAAAAATACGCCATGATGTCTTTGTCAAAATGAATAATGGTGGTAACTACATTCATAGAAAATTGTCTCAGCTAGAACATATCAAAATTTATAAGAAAATCGATCAATATTTACAGAAATACAATCAATTTTCCAAAAATATGCTAACGTCATAATATGCAAATTGAAAATTTGAGTTTGGAGGCCATTATGATGACGTCATGAGTTAATTGAGGGTCAAATGAGACATGAAATCATATTTCCGACTCATAATCTATCCAAATATGAAAAAAATTGGGAGTTCCCATCCATTCTGAAGAGTTACAATGAATTTTGTATAGGCATGTTTTTGCCCATATATGCTATGTATTACAAGAGCTCGCGCGCACGAACATGTTTCTTGAACGGACGCTCATTGCGTCATTACTGGTCAGAAAAAGGTGAAGAAGGTATCAAAATGCTTGATAAAATGTGTCTGATATGATGACAGAGAAAATTCGGCGATTCTATGTTGCAAAATGCCAGTACGCGTGTTTTTTGCGAAATGCTTAAAATGGCCTAAAAAGTATCCAAAATCAATTTGAGACAATTTGGAGCATTTTGAAATTTTGCGCGCGCGCAGACGCGCGGACGAACGCAAGCGCCCTTTTTTTGACCTAAAATTGACCGGACGGATATTGACCTTGATCATGATAAATATGAATGAAAAATGACTTTCCGTTTTGAAGATATGATCATGAGTAGATATTCAAAAAATTTTACAAAATGGCGCCTAGATGACGTCATCAGTCAAGGTCAAGGTTGAAAACGTTTTTTTGCTTTGTCCACATGCCTATACATATGTGTGCTAACTTTCAAGGCATTTGATAGAGCCATTTTCAAGTAATCGTGCTAACAAAAAAGTGATTGGAAATAAGAAAAATAAACTAAACATGTAATACTTGTTAATAACAAGTATAGGTGGGCTGTTCCAAGTGCATGCCACACATGTTTAGTGACATACTAAGTAGTTAAGATAACATTGGCATGATTTGACCTTATTTTTTGAAATAATCCTCTTATTCAGGTCTATTAGTGTGCCAAATTTCTAGTCTATACAATGCATGGTTTTAGAGAAACCATGTACAGTATATTTGACCTTGGACCCTCAAATCTAAATATCAAAATGAAATTCGCATTTTCTAGATTGTTTTGTTTTGTTATAAGAAATCATATCTCCCACTCATACTCTATCCAACTATGAACTAGACTTGAATTCGTCACTTTGACGAATTAGGTGATACGTATGCTAATGATTTACATAATGAAGAATGCATTTTCACGATTTCATATTGTTATATAAAATGCTTCTACCATTATGATTTATCCATATGTCAAGTTTTACTGTTTAGCCTTGATCATTATGGATGTATGGAAGATAGATTGAGACAATTTGACCATTGACCCTGGACAACAACCAGTTACAGCTTTGACTTTAATTCACATAATGAGGCATACACATTGCATATTCCGTGGTAACAATGAAGTAAGCGAGGGAAAATGAAGACAATGACAAACGAGAGAGAGAGAGAGACAGACAGAATATGGCCGGGTTCAAATTAAGTTTTCTTTAAATAATTAGACCCAGTACTGAGGATCTTTTTATCTGCCATGTTTTTGTTATTTGACGGCTTTTGACGATACAAGGAAATGCCGTCTTTTGTCACCAAATATTGTTCAAATAGCATTGTAGAGACGATGAACTCTAATGCAAAGTCGTAAGCCATGACAATGTCAATTTCTATCTCGCTCTGCTAAAAAATCCGAACAGTAGAACCAACCAAGTTGAAACACATTACATATTTCGTGGTAAGAAAGCTAGTAAGCGAGGGGAAATGAAGGCAATGACAAACGAGAGAGAGAGAGGCAGACAGAATATGGCCGGGTTCAAATTAAGTTTTCTTTCAATAATTAGACCCAGTACTGAGGATCTTTTTATCTGCCATGTTTTTGTTATTTGACGGCTTTTGACGCTACATAGAAATGCCGTCTTTTGTCACCAAATATTGTTCAAATAGCATTGTAGAGACGATGAACACTAATGCAAGGTCGTAAGCCATGACAATGTCAATTTCTATCTCGCTCAGCTTAATAGTCTGAACAATAGAATTAACCGAGAGGAATCGACTCAAATTTCTTAACAACAATTGAAACTTCTTCCAGGAAGCGAAACAATAGATTTGTTCCCCCTTAAAATTAGCTTTTTAAAGGCTCGTTAATGGTGATAATATTTACGGCTATCTCTCTCATCTAATTCCTGCGAACAGTGGGCTCAACCAAGTGGAATCAACTGTTAAACGAATTTATCATGAGTTCTGACATTTCAATTTGTTACTGCACGTCATAGCAGCATTAAAGAGTAGCAATGGCGGACGACTGTCGCTAAAATTCAACAATAGTTACTTAGTTTGCTTTTCCCTATTAAGAAATAACATGAGACATCAAGATACACAGAACTATGATCGACAAACATTATAGTGTCTTGAAAACAGTCAGAAAAACATTGGAACTGAAATGAATAAGAGATCATGCGATCATGTAAACATTTTGTCCATGTTAATCCTCCAGTACCAAATACCCAAGCAAAACTCGAGCCAGATGCAAATGAAGAGCTTGCAACCAAAAGGCGCTAAATCCACTTTTCACCAAATTGCATGTTTTAAACGATTTGAATAGACCTCTCTCATGTGTATCTAAATCACTAAATTTTCCCTCAGAATTGTTTCAGGACAATATGAAAATATTGATTTGAAATTTATACTTTCAACCAAAAGGCGCTATATCCACCTTTCTTTTTTTTCCTTTGATTGGCCCAATCATACCAGCTTGTGGAAATTTGATCAGAAAGCAGAACACAAAAAGCATAGCACAGGCAGACTTCCTAGATTCGTTTTTACTATTCACGTTTTGAAATACCTCATTTTCTGGCGATTTCATCATGGATAAATTATTGTACCAGTGGTTATGTGATGAAAGTTTTTGCACATTGATGATCATGTGTGTGTGTGTGTGTGCGCGCGCGCGTGTGTGTGGTGTGGGGGGCTACTATGATTCAAGTACAGGTAAGTATAGTTAACCCGTTCCTTCCGACATTATTCAGCCCGATAGCCGCCTCACAAACGAGAATAAAAATCAAAGACTCGACCAGTTCGCTGCCGTGCGTGCGTTTAGCGGCCGTACAATGCGTGTGCGTTCAAGCATGGCCAGTGGCTTCGACGAGCAGGAACATTGCGCATGCGCAGATCTGGCCCACCTCTACAGCTAAGTTACGTAAGAGGAACAATGGTCGTGGCCGAGGGTATGGCGCGCCGTTTGACCAATAATTCAGATAAACACTGTTTATCGCCGATAAACACTGTTTATCTTCGAAAAACACTGTTTATCGAGCGATCAACACTGTTTATCGAGAGAAACTGTGTTTATCAGTCGATAAAATGTGTTTATCAGTCGATAAACAGTGTTTATCGCCGAAAAACAGTGCTTATCGCCGATAAACAGTGTTTATCGAGAGAAACTGTGTTTATCGCCGATAAACAATGTTCAAGTATCTGATTTATTTGGCAAATGGCGCGCACTCGTAGGCCTACTCGAGATCAGAGCCGTATGCACTACTCCGCACGTTAGTCAGGTGGCTTAGTAAAATTACCGTTACTTAATTGCCTGATAAAAGCACCATTTTTGGTACAGGGTTTCCTTAGGACCTACTCAACGATATTAGGCTAGGAGCCCCCGGCAAAAATTTCAATTTAAGGCTGTGGGGGCGGGGGCGTCTTTTTGGAGCCCCCCAAATAATTTTATAACATTGATTTGTTGTTGTACAAACGCCATTTTTGGTACAGGGCTTCTTTAGGACCTGCTGAATGATGGTAGGATAGGAGCCCCCGGCATTACTATTCATATATGTGTGATTGGAGGCCCCATGGCATTTGTACAACAAAAACTCAATGGTATATTACCTTATGAATTATTTGTGGACTACGAGGCGATGCCCCCGCCCCACACCCTTATATGATATTCGTGCCGGGGGCTCCTACCTAATATATTTCAGTAGGTCCTAAGGAAGCCCTGCACCAAAATGGCATTTGTATAACAACAAATCAATGTTATAACATTATTGGGGGCTCCAAAAATACGCCCCGCCCCCACACCCTTAAATTGAATTTTTTTTTTGCCGGGGCTCCTAGCCTAATATCATTTAGTAGGTCCTAAGAAAGCCCTGTACCAAAAAAGGTGCTTTTATCCGGCAAGTAACGGTAATTTTACTAAGCCACCTGACTAAGAATCATTTCAGCGATATTAGTGATTATATTCGCTATGATTGAAAGAGATAGAGAGAGCATAGCCCGGGTTCAAATTCAGTATTCGTTAAATTATTAAACCCGGTGCTCATGATCATTTATATGCCATGTTATTGTAATGCAACGCTACACACAAATATTACCAGATTGCCGTTTATTGTCTTCAAATATTGTTCAAATAGAATTGTAGAGACGATGAACAAATAAGAATAATAATGCAAGGTCGTTAGTCATGAGAATGTCAACTTCTATCTCTCTCAGCATAATAGTCCGAACAATAGAATGAACCGAGAGGAAGCAACTGAAATTTCTTAACAACGGAAACTTCTCCAATGGAGCCTAACATTAGATTTGTTTTCCCATTCAAATAGCATTGTAAAGGCGGTGAAAAACAAAGGAATAATACTAATATTCCGTCGTTAATGGTGAGAATGTTCACGTCTATCTCTCTCAGCTAATTACGGCAAACAGTGGGCTCAACCAAGCGCAATCAACTGTTAAACGAATAGCAGTCATGGAAAGATAAAGGAATAATTAAAATATGATTTAGTAAAATGTCACAGACGAACAGATGACATGAGTAATGATTGTTTGTCTCTCTGTATGTCTCTTGCTCTCTTCCGCTTTCTTACTCGCTTTCTCAGCGATATTTTCCATCTCCATCTTTGGTACTGTTTTCCGTTCCGCTATTTGCTTTTATTCTGAAAGTATTTATTTCGATCTTGAGATAAATTATTATACCATAACCTCGATATGGAGAAGGAAAACACAGAACGAGCGCCTGATGATTTCAAAATGAGAAGAATATTACTGTACAGTAATTAAAAACAGTAAAACTTTTGAATGTAAATCTCTGTTGCATCAAAATGATACGAAGGAAAAAAAGTTTATTATGCTATATTGACGGTACTTATTTACGTCGGACAGATATAAACAAACAAAAAGAAAGTAACTTAAGAAAAACATCAGAGCTGGGGTGATCGGAGAGACAATTATCATAATAATAAATACAGTACATACTACGTCCAACTTTCTATCTCTCCGCCCCTCTCTCTCTCTCCCTCTCTCCCACTCTCTGTCTGTCTGTATGTCTGTCTTTCTATCTCTGTCTTTCTGTCAATGTCGTTTTAGCCATTTGCTTGTATGCCGGCATCATCCCTTCCTTGAGATAAATTATTATAACATATCCCTAATGATGTACACATTATACCTTATATTTATTATAGGGGACGAAAATAGAGAACGAGCGGCTGATAATGTCGAAATGAGAAGAATGTTACTGTACACAAATTATAGAAAGTAAAAGTATTGATTTGGTATGTAAATCTCTGTTGCATCAAAATAAAATGATACGTTCATTATATGTTATTGACAGAAATAATACACATCGGACATTATATACTTTAGCACAAAAGGGTTATTTAAAAGACGGTGGACAACATTATAAGTGAAAGAATAAAACTTTCTCTTTTATTTATAAAAAGAAATAGCATAACCACCCTACAAAAACAGAAGAAATATTGAAGAGGGAGACAAGAAAAATACAAAAAGGACACAACAGCTAATCTAGATAAAACCAAAAATAGGGTTCTAGAGCGGAAGATAATAGGGAAACGTAATAGTTCGTAAGTATTGGCAAATTTTGACAATTATAGTTTGTAAGTATTGACAAAGTATAAACAAATAAAAATGACAGAGAAATATTTGAACGTATTTTAGACCTATATAGAATATACGAAAAGAGTTATGTCTTAGGCCCACCTACAGTTACGTAAGAGTTACGTAAGAGGAACAATGAACGTGGCCGAGGGTCAAGTTCGTTGTCATGGTTATAAACTCCAACAATAGAAGAGCGGAGGTAAGGTATTTGGGTGCGTGCCGTCATAAGCTTCTACAGGGCGAGCGCGGATTACGCTGCTCCCAATGAAGTACCAGCAGTATCAGTATTTGTGTATGGAAAGGTCTCAGCGAAAGTCAATATCTATGGGACAGACACCACGGAGCTGTATACGCTGCTATACGAATTTCTTGTGAGAGAAAACTTGACATGTTTATGAAAAAGTACAAATATAGTGAATAATATGAAAGTACACAAAACGGGAGCAATGGATAATGATAGTATATACTTTGGAAATACACTCAAATCAACTATTTTAGTGAATTAGTGGCAGGGAAAGGCAATTTTAGGCTTGTAAAGACGTCATTTACCTGCCTATTATGGGAACCTGGTATACCAGGTTCCCGTCTGTGAGTGCGCTCCACGGGAACCTGGTATAGCAGGTTCCCGGAAGGAACGGGTTAATCCTCCAGTACCAAATAACCAAGCAAAACTCGAGCCAGATGCAAATAAGGGTAAACTTAATGACATAAATTTATTACCGCTGTCTATTGTCATGATTGTATTCTCTACCTAGTTCTTTTCCTATTATTTTTTTAAAATATATATTCTAATGTTTCCTTGCATTGATTAGGTTCATTTATTTTCATTTTTTTGGAGGAACGTGGTTAAAAAATAACATCTTTGACATTCCGTTTTCATGACAACGGTCTTATTTGTTCCTTAAAATGACTCAAATTTTAATCATAATCAAACAGGCATCTGAAGTTTTTGCATGCTTACTATTTGCTTCATGTTGTTGAAAATCATAATATTCCCTAGAAAAGTCCGATATTTCTTGATTCGTATTCATTACAACAGCCCAGCGCTCACGTCCATCGGCTAACTTATGGCAACCAGACAAACTATTATACCAGAAGGCCATAGAAAACAGAAAGTAGTCATTTGAAATTATACAACTTTTTTTTAATTCATCAAATTGTAAACAATCTAATTTTGTACATGTTAATCATCCAGTTCCAAATAACCAAGTAAAACTCGAGCCAGATTCAAATAAGGGTTAGCTTAAAGGCAATAATTTATGACATATTGTCTATTGTCATGACTGCATGTATCTACTTATTTCTTCGTAATATTTTATCTTTATTTAAAATATGTATTCTAATGTTTCTTATTTTCTCTTGATAATATTTCAGCAACGAATTGAAAGATTTGGTAGACATCTTGGATGCATTATAGCAATAAATCCTGGGCACATGACGTATTGCAAAAGATAATTATGAAAAGGAGAAGAAGCACAAAAATAATTATAAGAATAATAACAATAACAATAATAATGATAATAATTACAATATTAACTATTATAGCAACAACACCAATGATAATAAATATAACTAGACTTTAAATCGTCACTTTGACGAAATAAGTGATACGTATGCTAATGTTTAGCATAATGAAACATGCATTATCACGATTTTACATTATCTTTTAAAATGCTCTTCCCATTATGGTCTATCCACATGTCAATTTTCATCTTTGTAGCCTTGATCATTAATGATATATCTAGTGCTTTAAAGGTACTGTACTATGTCCCATTTGCAGGCCAAATAAATGAAAAGGTTTAATTCCAACGGCATTTGAAAGATAATATAGGATTTCTCGGTCAATTTCGTAAGCTTTTCATTCGTTTTGATACAAAGTTCATTCAAATTCGCGAAATAAAGCTGTCGGCGTGTAAATTTCATTCAAAATAACACTTTTTTCATATGATTTTATTATTCGGTCAATGGATTTAGCACTTGTTTCATTCAATTTAACAACCGCTTACAAATGCGCAGTTTGCATTCATTTTCGTCAACAATGGCAAATCGGACGTCCGTACAATTCAATTTCACTTTGGGTCATTCTAAATAACAAAGTTTTCATTCATACACGCCTATCTTTACAAACCTATGGTATACATGGTAAATGCACATGTTTCTCATCTAAATTAAACAAATGTATTCTTTAGTTTATGTCCACATGACATGAGTTATTGAGATGTGCGCGCAGTGAGAAAACAATGTATCAAACTCATTAATGATTGTGTAGCGTGCAGTGGCGGACCCAGGAAATTCTTACCGGGGGGGGGCACAACATCGCATGGGGCGAAATATATGAAAAACGATGGAGCGAGGCGTCAGCGGCGAGGGAGCGGAGCGACCAAGCGGGGGTGGGTCTGGGTCTGAGTTGGAAGCATTTGCAATTTTAGAACCACATTAGGTGCATTTTCAGGCACTTCCTGGAGTAATATGACGTAAAATTGCTTTCTCCTACCCCTCAAAGAGTAGGGATCCAGGGGCGGATGATGGGATCTAGCTTTTGCTAAGGGGGTTGACCCAATGACGACACGGAGCATCGTCCACGTGCCGCGAAGCGGCGAGGCGATTTTGTTGTTGCTATTTTGAACCCCGTAAGTGATGTTTTCCTGGCATCTACTGACACAATGGAGACCCCAAAAAGCAGTGCATGATAATTACGTCTTTTTAAATCAAGTAACAGTTTAAGGGGGGGTTGACCCAAAGACGATGCAGAACATTGTCCACGAGCCGCGTAGCGGCGAGGCGATTTTTTTGGGGTGCTATTTTGAACCCCCGTAAGTGATGTTTTCCTGGCATCTATATACTAACACAATGGAGACCATAAAAAGCAGTGCATGATAACGTCTTGTTAAATCAAGTAACAGTTTAAGGGGGGTTCGACCCAATGAAGATGCGGAGCATCGTCCACGAGCCGCGAAGTCCAAGCCGCATAGCGGCGAGGCGATTTCGGGGGCTATTTTGAACCCCGTAAGTGATATTTTCTGGCATCTACTAACACAATGGAGACCATAAACAGCAGTTCATGATAACGTCTTTTTAAATCAAGTAACAGTTTGAGGGGGGTTCGACCCAATGACGATGCGGAGCATCGTCCACGAGCCCAAGGTCCGAGCCGCGTAGCGGCGAGGCGATTTTGTTTGTTTGTTTGTTTGTTTGTTTTTTTTTTTGGGGGAGCTATTTTGAACCCCGTAAGTGATGTTTTCCTGGCATCTACTAACACAACGCATGGGGTGAAATATATGAAAACGACGGAGCGAGGCGTCAGCGACGAGGAGCGGAGCGACCGAGCGGTGGGTCTGGGAGGGGTCAGTACCCTCCTTGAGTAGGAAGCATTTGCAATTTTAGAACCACATTAGGTGCATTTTTAGGCACTTCCTGGAGTAATATGACGTAAAATTGCTTTCTCCTACCCCCTCAAAGAGTAGGGATCCAGGGGCGGATGATGGTATCTAGCTTTTTGCTAAGGGGGGGGGTGACCCAATGACGACACGGAACATCGTCCACGAGCCGCGAAGCGGCGAGGCGATTTTTTGTTGTTGCTATTTTGAACCCCCGTAAGTGATGTTTTCCTGGCATCTATATACTAACACAATGGAGACTATAAAAAGCAGTGCATGATAACGTCTTTTTAAATCACATAAGTAACAGTTTAAGGGGGGTTCTACGTACCCAATGACGATGCGGAACATCGTCCACGAGCCGCGAAGTCCGAGCCGGGTAGCGACTAGGCGATTTTTTGTTGTTGCTATTTTGAACCTTCGTAAGTGATGTTTTCCTGGCATCTACTAACACAATGGAGACCATAACAAGCAGCGGATACTGTGTGGGTCTGGACACATGATGGCGTTTTTCTATTCACATCACATTTTCACTTGGCAGCCCAAGGGGGTTAAACCCCCTAACCTCTCCCCCACCCCCACCCCCCCCCCATAGATCCGCCACTGGGATCTTTTGCAAATTGGAAGCAATAAGCATAGTCATGTAGGCGATGGAAAAAAGTGCTTGCGAAACGGATAGAAACTTTGTGGTAGGCTCTTCGCGGCCACAGGGATGACAGAAAATAATATGACAATGAAACCAGCAATTGTGGCAGGATTATTGGCGGGGACAATCGCATGCTGAAAGAGCACTTAGAATAGGTATATCGGAAAATTAATTCAAGACTAAGTTATAAGTTATAAGTTGGAAGTTATAAATTCCCTACACAAGCAGAAGAAATCTTGAAGAGGAAGACAGGAAAAAATATAAAAAGGACACAACAAATAAAAATAAAAAATAGGATTCTAGAGCGGAAGATGATAGGGGAAACGTAATAGTTCCTAAGAATTGGCAAATTTTGACCTATATAGAATATATGAAAAGAGTTATGTCTTAGGCCCACCTACTGTTACGTAAGAGTTACGTAAGAGGAACAATGAACGTGGCCAAGGGTCAAGTTCGTTGTCATGGTTATAAACTCCAACAATAGAAGAGCGGAGGTAAGGTATTTGGGTGCGTGCCGTCATAAGCTTCTACAGGGCGAGCGCGGATTACGCTGCTCCCAATGAAGTACCAGCAGTATCAGTAATTGTGTATGGAAAGGTCTCAGCGAAAGTCAATATCTATGGGACAGACACCGCGGAACTGTATACGCTGCTATACGAATTTCTTGTGAGAGAAAACTTGACATGTTTATGAAAAGTACAATTATAGTGAATAATATGAAAGTACACAAAACAGGAGCAATGGGTAATGATAGTATATACTTTGGAAATACCCTCAAATCAACTAGTTTAGTGAATTAGTGGCAGGGAAAGGCAATTTTAGGCCTGTAAAGACGTCATTTACATGCCTATAATGGGAACCTGGTATACCAGGTTCCCGTCTGTGAGTGCGCTCCACGGGAACCTGGTATACCAGGTTCCCGGAAGGAACGGGTGTTAAGCTGCTAAAGTGAAAACTCCGCTAAAGTGTAACCTGCCGCCTAAGTTTCTGAAAAAGAAGTTCACTTCAGCGAACGGGCATAGCGACCGTATCGTTCGTGTTATCGGCGCGCGCGCGTGCGTGGAGCTGAGCTGAGGCTAGGCTAGGCGTGATGAGATCTAGGGACTGACCGTCACCACACCATGTCCAGCATCTACATCACAGTTAATCATCTGCTCAGGCGCGGATCCAGAGGGGGCAGGGCTTTGCCCCCCGCGCCCCAAAAAAAAAGAGAGAGAAAGAGAAGGAAAAGAAGGGAAAGGGAAAGAGGAAAGAAAGGGAAAGAGGAAAGAAAGGGAAAGAGGAGAGAAAAGGAAAGAAAGAAGAGAAAGCAGGAAAGAAAAGGGGGAAAGAAGGAGATCGGGGGCGAAAGGGCCTTGCCTCCCCCAGCAAAAAAATAAAAGAGAAGGAAGGAAAGGGAAAGAAAAAGGAAAAGAGGAGCCAAAGAGAAGGAAATAAAGAGGAAGAGGAAAAGAAAAGAAGGGGGATATCAGTTGCGATTTTCCCGCAAACAAGATGTGGATTGGGGGCAAAGGCCCTTGGTTTCCCCCGCCAAAAAAGGGGATGGGAAAGAGAAGAGCTAAAAGGAACAAAAAAGAGGAAGAAGGAAAGGATGAAAAGAAGGGGAGATCAGTTGCGATTAATTCGGCCAACAACGTGTGGATCGGCGGACCGAAAGGCCCTTGCTCCCCCAAGCAAACTTAAAAGAGAGAGAAGGAATTAGGGAAGGGAAAGGAAGTGGAGTGAAAGGGAAAGGAAAAAAGAGGAAGAAGAAAGATGGGGGAGATCAGTTGCGATTTTCCCAGCCAACAAGGTGTGGATCGGCGGGGCGAAAGGCCTTTGCCTCCCTCGGTAAAAAAAAGAAGAGAGATAGAAAGAGAAGGAAGGGAAGGGAAAGGGAAAGAATGATAGAGGAAGAAGAAAAGAAAAGGGGAAAATAAGGAAAGATCAATTGCGATTTTATCGCTTTCTATCATCATTGTACAACTATCATCGTACAAATGTATTTATTTATTCCTGTTTGATAGCAATAATATGAATATAAACTCATAACAGCAACAAAACAAAATGCAGAAGAAAACTATTTTGCAGGCAGAAAGAAACGCAAAATGATCATGCATTTGCATGTAAGTGTATCATTAGAATTATTCATATTGTTTTATTACATCTTGTGAAATAGTATGCATTCAAGCTTTCGGAACTTTTGTGTGTATTTGTATGAAAGAAAGCGTTTGAAACTTATAATGCGCATGATGCAATTTCAGGTGTAATTTACTGCAGTTGCCCCCAAATAGAATTTAAGCATGGTTTATTTCTAATTCGATACTAGTGATTTACAAATTTTGCTTAAAATTATATAATTTTCCGGGATTTTTCCTCACTTTTTAGTAAATTATACTTTTATGCGTTTGTTGGAAAATGAAAAATTCCCAAATTTACAGTCAGGCCAAGAAATATGCTTATTTAGAGGCCTACATGTCAGGGCTCGCGAAACGGCGGGGCTCGAGCTCCCCCCTTCCTTTTTTGAAAAAGTATATTAAAGAGAAATAGAAAGAAAGAGAGAAAAAGAAAGAATAGTGACCTGCCAGTGTCACAAAATAATGAAGTATCAAATATGCTCATCTGACCGTAATTAAATGCCTAAACCCCTAAGCTCTGCCCCTGAACTCCAACTAGGGCCCTAAGGCGGGCCCCTGGATGCTCTTCTGACCGTAATTTAATGCTTAAAACCCTTGCTTGGGGCTCCGCCCCTGGACCCCACGCCAATTAGTGACCTGCCAGTGTCACAATATGCTCATCTGACCGTAATTAAATGCCTAAAACCACTGAGCTTGGCTCTGCCCTGACCCCACCTAGGCCCTTAGTCGGGCCCCTGGATGCTCATTTGTCGGTAATTTAATGCCTAAATCCCCGAAGCTCCGGGGCTCCGCCCCTGACCCTACGCCAATAAGTGTCATGCCTGTGTCACAAATAAGGTATAAAAATATGCTCATCTGACGTACCGTAATTAAATGCCCATACGCCCTGAGCTTCCGGAGCTTCGCCCTTGATCGCCGGGGCTTTGCCCTAGACCCCACGCCAATTTACGCTACGCTCTACCTGATCGTAAATACTTTAGCCTCCCACACCCACTTTGAAAAAGTTCGGCAGGGCCTGCATGTAAGAGTAGTGGTGATGTGGAATTTGTTCTTCCCCACCCCCTCCAAACGATTTTGCTCATTACGCCACTGCTTTAGTGGTCACTATTACGTACCAATATTTGGCTCGCACAATTTCAAATTTGGGCCCCCTAAGAAATCCTGGATTCGCGCCTGCATCTGCTCATCCAGTTATAAGCTCATCCAGTACATAATAGTTTCCTACATTTCATGGATATGGGATGAATTCAACATGAAATTTAACATCAACATATTAAGAGTTTTGGTGCCTGTCTTTATCTTTGTAAGTATGGTCATCAGCTTCCAGTACGTGGAGATGACTGTAACAACGTC
>CP137685.1:13310182-13333349 GCA_037976565.1 Mesocentrotus franciscanus
GCAGGGATCACCCAACTGGTAACTTCGTTGGAAACGCATAACTCCCACTTCCCTCTGTTTTGACCTGCCATCTTGATTTTCTCTCCTCCGTGAGAAGGGATTATCACTACGTTGGGCATGGATCAGTGCTGTCCCAATGGCAGTCCGAACTTCCTCTAAGTTTCCATCCCTATCCATACTCTTGATTGATTGCAGGATCTGTTGCCATTTGTCCTCTGGAATTCTGAATTGAACGTCAGGATATGCGACTCTAGTGCTGGCTGGTGATTCTGCTTGGCATTTCCTGCTGAAGTCATACATGCGACACTTCCATGTCACTTTAACATCTGTGGATCCTACATTTACTTCTGATTTCTCAGAGGGCTTCAGAACACTAAAGGGAATTTCTCTCTGTCTAGATTTGATGTATCCACGATACGGGATGAGCAATTTCATAGATGACTCAGTGATCCCTTCCACAAAAGTTGTAACCTGAAGAGGAGCTTCCTTGAGCTTCAGAGCCAACTTTAGCTCTTTTGTGGCTTTGCCAAAGCGCTTACTTTTTGCATTCCGATTGTTGCAATGATGGGTGATGTCAGCCATCTCCCCAGTAGTGTAAGGGCATTGGCTATTCTCCATGCAAGCAACAAGCATCCTATGCACAACAAGGTCAATGTAACGTCTGATGGGTGAGGTGAAGTGAGTATATGCTCTCATCTGCAGAGAATAGTGTTCTTGCTTTTCTTGCGTGGTTTCGCTTGTTGAGACGACGTATTCTGCAGATTCCATTATGGCATAGAAGTTAGACTGAGCCACTGCATGTTGTGGATGGTTTTCATCTTGAAGTATGAGATTGGCCATATCCTCCATATGACTTCTTGATGCATTTTGTGATTCACAGCATTCCTTGACCTTCTCCCATACTTCTGCAGCAACTAGGACGTGTTCTCCATCTTGACCTTCTTCTTGGCCTCCATGCACTGCATCATTGTGATCAGGATTCACAAGCTCAGGAAGACGAATACTATTTCTTGCAGTCTTGCCATGACATTCTTTCCATGTCTCTACCTTCTCTTGTGATGGGGCCAGTTGCCTACGAAGTGGTGTACAATCAGGAAAGCTGGTAATAACTTGTTCAGCAACAGCATTATTGGTCATCAGCATCAGCTCTTCAATCATGCTGTGGGCATGTGGATAAGAAAGTGCCCCTCCATCATCGTCATCAGCATTGTACACCATCTGTCCATCTCCCAATCGCTGCGTTCGGCGATGTCTTGACAGCTCATATAAGCACTTAATAGGTTCTACAACACGCATGTATACATTACAAGTATTGTTGTTGTCAACAATCAAATTCTCTGCCTCTCCATAGGTAAGTCTCTTACATGATTGAATCACGGACCTTCTAAACATAGGCTCTGCAACGATCTGCCCTTCATGATCAAGAGTGAAAATGACTGACAATGCAAACCTATCCTGTCCCGGGAGCAAGCTTAGAAGCCTCAAGATCACATCATTTGGCAGCATATGATAAGGATCACCTTGGAATGGATGGTATATTGTTGTACCCCTCTTGTAGGCATCTTTATCCATGGAACTGTCCTGGTGAATGAAGTAGGACACATCTGCAATATGTACACCAACTTCATAGCGCTGTCCAGGTAGACAGACACAGCTGATGGCATCATCCAAGTCTGTGGACCCAGGAGGATCCACAGTGAAGATGGTCTTTGTCGTTCGGAAATCTTCTCTCTTCTGAACAGCTTCATCTGGAAGACTCCATCCTTCAGGAAAATCTTGCTGCATTTGTTCTCGTGCAGCTGGCTTGCATTGAGTTTTGATGCCATGCACAAGTCGAAGGATGTTAAGCCCCTTTCGCTCTGTATTTCCAGGATCCAACTC
The DNA here is from genome assembly GCA_037976565.1 of Mesocentrotus franciscanus. NCBI lineage: Eukaryota > Metazoa > Echinodermata > Echinoidea > Camarodonta > Strongylocentrotidae > Mesocentrotus > Mesocentrotus franciscanus. Next base: position 13,312,064 of record CP137685.1, read on the forward strand.
TTCAACAGCTGCTCCTAGTGGATATGGAGCCTTTTGGGGCCACTCGAGATAGCGAACAACAAAGAGTTTTTGATGTCTCTCCGCGTGTTTAACCTCTACATCTTTTCTAGAGCTGCATTCATTTCGTGTTTGTGCCTTGCTTTTCTTTATCTCGAAAAGTGTAACCACAGCTGCATTATTCTTTGAATCGCTTCTTCTTTTCCTTCCTAGGATAAGCATCTTAGGACATGAACGGTCAATGGGCACCATAACATTATCATTCTGAGGATCGATGTAGCACACAAACTTTTGTAACTGGAGATTAGCATTGTGTTCAATGATGCCTACTACCCTTCCAGAGATCTTTAATTCTTTTTCGGCATCATCATCTTCGTCAACTTCTTGCTCAACCTCATTTTCTAAGACCTCTACAAGAACCTTATCACTGTTGAGGGCATGTCCTCGACGCTTTATATTCGTGATGTGTATTTCATCTCCTGACTGTCTGTCTTGGGGGACAGCATATGCACGTCCAGTGATGTCTAGGCGGAAGATACAGACCTTGTACATGTCAGGACTTTGAAGAGCCTTGCGAAGAAGTTCTTCAACATTAGTTTCTTGTGCCTGACCAGAGGTATCCAAACAGACATCATTTGGATCATCTGAATCATATGAATCATCTTGTAGAAGGGCATAACGACTTTCTCTCTCCACCATGCGTAGATTACGTCGCATCTGTTCATTAGTACGACTTGCTACATTTGGTACTGTAGCTCTTGATGCAGATGGTGTAGTTTCCTCTCTTTGTGCTGTCTGTAATCTTACGCCAGCTTCTAGCACCTGGATAGGTATGGCTGATTTGCTCTGTTCCCGTTCAATGGCAGCATCTCGGCCATCAGATTCTTGTCCTGATGCAGCATCTTCCTCTTTATCTTCAGCCAACACCTCTGGATGTGACCTCCTATACTCCTCAGCCATGTCCTCGTCCACCTGAATCTTCAGTTCCTGAAGCCATTCATCATCAAGCAATTCCTCCCCCTCCTCATCATCATCAACTGCAGATGCAGCAACACCAGCATCAGGTTCAGGGTATTCATTTGCGCTTCTATGTTGCTTTCCAGCCCTCGGAGAGCAAATTGGCAATTCAATTGCTCTACTGACTACAGGTCTTGCAACAGTGTCAGGAGTTACCCTGGGGGCTGTACTGTGAGCTGAAACTCTTGGAACGAATGCTATTGCAGTAGGGTTGAGCAGACGTTTGGCATTTGCAATCTCATTCTGGATTGAAGCCATCGTTAGGCCGTGTTTGCTATGGATGGCATCATTCCTCTCACATATCTTGATGTACCTTTGCCATGTCTTCTGGCATTCCCCTGCTGAACAGACTGCCACAGGGTCCCCCGTGACAGTTATGAGAGACTGGGCACGGGTAAATGCTGTGTTCAGAAGCCCTTTGTCTGAAAGGAACCCATACCAAAACTTGTTTCTCAAATTTCGGTCACCTACTTGGGGAAGGGACGTGATGTCTATCTTATTTAACGAGGATCTCGTTCTCACAGTGCTCAGAAAGACAGCGCGATACTGCTTCCCTGTATAAAGTGGATTAAACATGAACATATATGTCGTGACTGAATATAACTTATGAATTAAACACTTCCACACTTTTCAAGCGGGAACAAATATGTCTGAACTACATTTTAGCTTCTTATTCATTAACCTCGGCCAATAAGAACATTTTCTTATCGAAATTTACATTGGACTCATAACATTGGTGTGCAGAGCGTTCCATGACCTGGAATTTAAATAATTAAATCGTACATTCAATAGATACTTGCCCATAGACATATCCTCTGTTCACATTATTTGTCTTCAGAATAGGGGATAAATTTAACGTATTGACACCCTCCATGCATGCTCATGTATCGCCAAGACTTGCATACCTATGTATTAGGCCTGAGTCATTACGGATTTTGCAGAACAGGAATAATAATATCGCGTTCAGCTGGCCACAATTTTGATATGAGAAATTGTCCTGTAGTAGTCGGCATATTGCAGCAGAGCGGAATACATTTGTGGGCCTACGACTATATTATATGGCTAGCTAAACATGATATTAAGTGCATTAGTAACTACACATGTATTACTATTTATGTGAGATATCATGGTTATCTATAGTATTGTTTGTAAAAGCAAACATATTGGTTTACAGTAATTGTGTTGTGTTAGAGTCTCTTAAAGTCCATTTAGGGAATTTTTAGTTGGTTTAAAGCTCAAAGATCCCATCACTTGGCCTTTGTCTTCTTGTATGGCAATGTAGGGCTGTATCAATGCACATCGAGCATGACAAACTTTACTTCATACTTTAGCTTAGCTGTGATATATGCATTTTTGAAAACTATTGAAAGGCACATCTATGATGCTCTGACTGCTTAAATTTCTTTTCCTTCATCATAAAATTTTTGGTAAGCCACTATTTGTTGTGTGTATATTTTTTTATAATTGGTGCCCATTACATTGAATTCAAATAGTCTGATCGGCATTTTGGTCTCATGTATGGTAGCCTATCGTAGATTGCCCAGACGTCAGTGAGTCATATTTTGACTTCCGTTTCTGAACATGCTTGGAACCGCGAAGCTTGAAACCTTTGTTCCACCTAAAATATTAGAGCCCTGAAAAGTCCTATTGTTGTCATCTGAAATGATATCCATTTATTTCTACATCATATATATTGAATTCAATGGAAATTCAGTTAATTTTAAGTTCTGTGTTGCAAAAAATAACAGTATGAAATTCAATTTTGAAATACCCAAAATAAAAAATAAAAAACCAGAGTTTAAGCGTAACGGTCGGAAACCCCAAGCGGGGAACCATTTCGACTCAAGCCTACTATCCTGTTAAATACCTTTACGTATCGTACTTTAGCTCAACTAGTCCAGCAGATTATCTACGGAAAATTACCTTGCACATTCTGTACTGTCTCAACCGTCACAGCATGTAGGCTTCTCTTCCTCATCTCCTGTCGGATTACCTCGACCTATCACAAACGCATACAATTCTCCTTTCAAGACCAAACTCAAACTAAAAAGGAAGCCCACCAGGCTAAATCTTGAATATTTACCGGTAAAGGTGTGCTATATCTAAATATACTGGGCAAAATGCCCCCAAAATATTATAGAAACCTTGTAATGGAAGAAGAATAAGAAGGGAAACAAAAAACTAAACAAACTTCAATTCTTAAATGTCCGTAATCACCTAGCATTTGTCAACCTTTAAACTGCAAATATACTGGTGGGACTCTTGAGGCAAAGAAGGCAACACTGATTATTGCTTTTTTAGTTCTTTCGCTTCTGTATTTACAGAAAATAAGATGAAAATCAACACAGAATATTTGGTATGCCTTAACAAAGAAAATATTTTGAATCGATATAGCTATACATTCACAATGTCTCAACGTGCTTTACAGATACACAACTTTATAACCCACCAACTTCAAAGCAAATACCGGTTATCACAATTGTCTTTAATGTCAACTCAATTTAGTGAATTTTGAGCACCGATTCTTTCAAAAAGGACACTTATCGGAACTTTGTATACAGTTGATAGAACCACAACAATATTGTACAATAAAGTTAAAACTATAAAACAAAAACACACCTTAACTGCTGTCAAGGCCATGTCCATGTACATGTACATTGCCTCTTGACCCATTTCCTTACATGTCATACCAATGGAGTAAATTTCATGCTTAATTGATTAATACTTATAAATACAAAGGACACTAACCTGAACTCGGTAAGGTGATAGTACCACAACGTCACTCTGTTTGGGTCTACCCCACTCTTCAGGCCAGTGCTTTATCAATGAAGCGACGTATTCTGCAATTATCCTTGCTTCCTCTGCATTCATGTATGATGTCCCAACAAGCCTATTCTCCTCTCACGTCCACAACGTTTAGTGGAAAGAGGTTGGGGTGTTCACTGATGGTGCCCTTTGATATGAAGGCTGTGCCATAGTGCACCTTCAAGAAGTCTAGGATGGGTTGGCAGCTCCTGTAGTTGATGGTGAGGTTGCAGCTGGCGTGACAGTCATTCTGTTTGTCATATTTGAACATACGTTGCAGCAGAGACATGTTGAACTTGGCCTCCATCGTGCGGGGAGAGTGCACCTGCAATTTTGGAAGAAATCACCATCGTTGATCGGTGCTCATGTTTTGATTCTTAGATCAATACAATAAATGGATCATTGGTGACCTATGCTTTGAATGCACAAAAACCCCTGCAACTAAATTGAGCCATTTATTTATGTAACATGAGTATTCACAGTATAATGATTCACAGCCTAGTTTCCGCACATAAGACTTATACTTTACCTGTGGGCTCATCTGTTTCGGATCGCCAGCCAGCACAACACTTGTATCCTCTGTTGCGAGGGCAAGCGGAATGATGGCCTCCGTCTCTAGGGCTTGCCCGGCTTCGTCTATCACAATGTGAGAGAAGTATCCACGGAGTGTTGCTGTTTTGGTGAGGTGCACCGCTGTACTCAGAGTGACTACAACTATACTGGGGCCCTTTCTGGAGACCCAGTCTGAAAACAGATTAATGGGTCAATAATTTAAAGTATTAATCTGGTTTGTAAAGAACTAACATTATGTGAATAATATAATATCATTTATCAAAGATATGCAATTTGGTTCTTTGGAATACTAAACGATTAGAGAATATCAATTCAATAATACTAATGGTAGTTACAATAAAGTAGCATTTATACAACTTTCCAAAAGATGATAATATTTATTATAACTAGGCTTTAACCAAGGTACCCTGGTAATGTTCAAGCATTCAAGGAATTACTTCAGACCGGGTACCCATTTATTAACTTCAACTGGGTATAGAGTGGCAAATGTACTAGGTTATGGTCTTTCCAAAAAGTGTTAGTGTTATCGCAGGGATTCAAACCCAATCTCTACATAAAGACCACTATCATCCAGTACTCCCGGCTACTACAAACAGGTTGACCTTTAAACTCAATGACCAAAATTGCAGGTTTTGACTCTACCTTGACAATCCTCTTCGGTTGGCAAACGAGGTCCTGCAGCATTGATAAGCATGTATTGCTTCACTGGATCTCTAACCGTGCTTAGTTTCCGCATTGTTGCGTACACCCGCACCATCCAAATATGAGGACGTTCTTCACAGAATTCATGAAGATAATCTCGTATGTACAGATCAGCAGCACTGTAAACACAAAATAAAGGATAGGAACAAATAAATTTCACTGCAATGACCAGCAAGGAAGCATTACCAAAATGATTAATAACAAAACAAATAACTGAGCTTTAATGAAATATAATGGAATGAATTTCTTAAAATATTAAATTACATTTAAAGGACAAATGTCATCCCGCACCACAAAATCACCCACAAGATGCCAACAAACTTTCTAGCTTTAAATAGGGTTGATCATGAAAGAGAAGATTTTCAGCTTTAACATGATATTACTCATCAAAATTGGATAACCCTAGCTCAATTACAAAAAAAAGAAGCATATGTCAACTTTATAGGTATGTCTGTTAATGGATAATCAAATTGTCCTTAAATTTGGCACACTAACTAAGCACATCCTGTTCTCCATTTCTTTATGAAATCAATGTCATAGCTTATTGTTTTAAAGTTATTGGAAATCAAAATGAGACCAGTGGTAAGGGTCGTTAACAAATCAAAACTACCATAACCAAACTCAAAATTAGAAAGACATTGGTCCACAAATTACAGTCAAGATACTACTTTTAAATAGATTTTTTGCTTCCAAATTTTGAAATTACATATGAAAATGTATACTCTTTCAGGAAGTGCTGAAAACAAAAATTTGACCATCGATCCTGACCGTAATCACCTTTATATAGCTCTTACTGGAAACCACACTATGCGACTTTTGGTGGCTTAGTGGTATGGGGTCACAAATATAATTTGTATCATAAGTTAAAGATACTATGTCCCTTTGCAGCCAACATCAAATTCTGTAGAACTTTGCAGGAATTATGAATATGTCATGTATGTCCTATCTGTGAAATTTAAACGTTAGCAGTGTCCTAATATTCAAATTATGCAAGGAAACCTGTTTACTTGCTAGACTTCACTGTCAGACACTATTGAGTGACTGACTGGCTTTTTCATCTTTGTTAATAACATACATAAAATGAGCTGTAAAGGGTACATGAGCATTTGTCTACATCAATAACCCACTTCTTGTAATGGCCAAAATTAAACTGATTGAATCTTTGCGCAGCATAAAACGTAGGACCATTCGGTACAATGGTCTGAAAAATCAGACTATTACTTACTGGCTCTATAGCTCCTAAGTCGATTCGACAACTAATAGTCGTTATTTTCCCACTTAAAGACATTTTCAACCCCCCTTTTTTTAGGGAAGTTCTAAATTAGTATTGTCTTTCAAATGCCATTGGAATTTAACCTTTTCATTTTTTGGCCTGCAAATGGGACATAGTACCTTTAAAAAGACAATAATGCTGGATATGCAAATAATATATATAAATAATATCTTTATTTGATAAATGATACACCTTGCATGTAAGGTGTTTGAACTCTTGGCTTTTGGTATAGGGATGTTGAGAATATTGCATGAAGTTTAGAGATGACTGAAACTGTCATGGCTTTGAAGAAATTTCCAAGATATATGATGTTCAACCTGGGATATAACTGGCTTCTAGACCCTTACTCTGCCCTACTTCTTCTGTTATATTCTTCCTCAATTAGTGCTTACATGTAAAATATATCCTTTTAATATATTCTTGTTTGCAAAGAAAAACACCTCTATCAATTCTGGAAATTATATTATAAAAACACCTGTTTGAATGAGTGCAGATCAAGAATTTGGCATCCTTTCTCTGTATCAAAGTTCTCTGTATCGCTTTGGCTAGAGTATGTGTCTTTCCTGTCCCAAATGGCCCGAGGATCATGGTTGGACCACTATAGGATGTAGCTTCACTTCCTCTTGTTCCTAATGACTTGATAAGGCGGACAACCTGCTCCTGTCGACTGTTCAAACCTTCAAAGCAGTCCTCATCAGCTACTTCCGGAAACCTGTGTTGAACCAAAATTTATATTCTGAAATGGATCCATGTATTTCCTTTTAAATTATCGCACTGCTGTACATGCAATTATTTTCAGTTCAGCTGCTTGTTTGCTTTGAAATCACCAACGGAAAGTCAGCTTTAGGTAATTGGGAAATATTTCATTCAATACTTACATGTTTATGTATAGGCACATCTGATTATGATCATTTGGTTATTTGTTGCCGAATTCTACTTCTACTACGACTAGTACTATTACTACTATTACTACTACTACTACTACTACTTCTACTACTACTGCTACAATACTACACTACTAATACTAATACTTATAATAATAATACAGGATATAATTGCACATGTAAATGTAGTCCAAAATATTGACAAAGGACACAAGTTCCATGATGGGGCTTGAACCCCGCTCAAGTGTACAAATCACTTGACTTGACTCATTTACAAAATCACCCATCTGACTCTGCTTAGGTACCTTAGCAAAATGCAGTGGCACGAAAAAGATGCATCTGGAACGCAAAAGGTGTGGGAATTAGTGATGTTTGTGAATCAAAAGTTCCTTTTTCCACATATCTGGGCCCTGTCTTATAAACAGTTGCAATTAATCGCAGGTTATTGGCGATCGATATTAATCGCAATTAAGAACATAAGAGGTAGGAGACTGCAAACTTGCAATTGATTAGATGACTTGCTATTGATTTGGATAAATCGCAACTCTTTATAAGATGGGCCTTAAATGAAAGTTTACGGAAACATGAAGCCTCATCAGTATAGTACATGCATTTTGCATTCCGGATGCGTCTTTTCGCGCCAATGCTTTTCGCTAAGCTATCTTATTCTACACCACCCATCTAAAGTGCTTACGATTTACATAAAACAACATCTGACCTATTCGGCTGCTGTCCCTTCGGCAGAACAGTGTCCATACAACTCAAGCTCTCCACAGCATGATGCATAGAGAGAAATCGCCGGCGACTGATACAAAATTGAACGGTCACTGACACATTCATGCCTCCCTTCAGTCGACGCTCCTTCACACATGATGGCCCAAGTGTAATCACAACGGCACCCTTCTCAGACCGCACCTTCAGAGCCTCATAGACTACATCAGACTGCTCGTGAAATTTGATGAATATGGTCTCAACAAACTCCTGGACTAGACGGGAAGCTTCTGAGTCATCATGAAGCGGCTTGTCAAGGGTGATAGTCCCAAACAGCTCTTCTCCTTGGGCAGCAAGGAGAGAATGTTCTAGCTCGACATGCTTAGATATTTGCATAATGGTTACTGTTCGGTACCTTGAAATCAAAATGGGATAATTGTATGAATATCAAAAGCTATATATACAGTTGTAAACATATAAAAACATAAGCCTTTACAGCTCCATATGCATTGTTGTTGAGCTGTCAAAAATTACAAACCATGGACAAAAACCATTCAAATGACTACCGCCCGGTGGGATGCTGACATTATGGCAGGGATTGGGTGTTGACATGGAGAAAGCAGTGTTAATTCGACACAATATCAGTTGTGGTATGTGACATGATCCGGGGATCTTAACATGTTTTACCTAGTGTCAGTGGGATCGATAGACAGGTTGAAGGGTGAAGATACTTTAGCCACTGTCTGGTGACATGGCAGCTGCAGTGGGATATGGCCTTTTGCATAGTGGGATGGACGCATGGTGGGAGCGATGGCATGTTAACAAGGTGGCAGCAGTGGGAGCAGTGGGAGCGGTGGGATGTTACCATGGTGGCAGGCTGGCAGCAATGGGAGCGGTAGAAAGTTACCATGGGGGCAGCAGTGGGAACGCTGGGATTTTAATATGGTGGCAGCAGTGGAAGCAGTGGGATATTAATATGGTGGCAGCAGTGGGAGCGGTGGGATGTAAATATGGTGGCAACAGTGGGAGCAGTGGGATGTTAATATGGTGGCAGCAGTGTAAGGGGTAAGATATCTTAGTATTAATTAAATTCATGATAAACACATGTACATGTTTATTAAGGCTATATTTACACTCAAATAAGCAAATGACTAGTTGTGTTCCTAAAATTAACGACACACTAGCTGTTGATTAGAAGACTGACTTCCGTAGCAATTTAAGATAATCTAAGTATTGTGGAGGGTCACATTCATGGAATAAGTGAACATTCTTAATTCATCTTGCAATACTCTAAAAAGACTTACTTGGCAACCATCTCCATACATGCTCTCTCTTCGTATGTCAGCATGCAATGCATGAATTGTCTGTATGTGTTCTGGTTTAGACTCTGAACATCACCAAGGAGAGCTGGTTCTCTGTTTGAACCAGGAGTAGGATACTGTCCCTCTAACCTAAAATTAAAATATAAAGATACCAAGGAGAAGGATATATAAAGGAAAAAGATATTAGGGAAGAAGTTAGAGAATTGATTTGGAGCTAGCCACAGACAGGACTAGCTGGAGAGTGGTAATGAGGAGACCCCCATAGAGTCTCCCTATGCGCTCAACAAGGTATTAGCAAATACAACAAAATTAATTTACAATTTTTGTTCCTATGAAATACACAAACAGGATTAGAAAACTATTATATTAAAATAAAATATATTAGGAATCCACTATAATAGGGACTCTTAAAGGAATACAGAAAACAACAAACGATGATGCTTTTAAAATAATACACATATATGAATGTTGGAAAGTGTTGTCATCCATGAAACTTAACCGTTCACCGGGAGTGACGGACTTAGTGTGGAATTTTACAGATGTTTTTGGAATGAAACGAAAGACATGGTAATAAACAGTTTGAATAAAGGGTATACGAAGGGAGAGCTCTCCTTCACATAAGCGCAGTCAATTGTCACTCTGTTATATAAAAAAGGGTAATAAAGGATCTTTGGACAATTGGCGTCCGATATCCCTGCTTAATATTGATTACCAAAATTGCAGCCCAAGTACTAGCAATGCGTCTGCCAAAAATATTATCATCTATTATTTCAGCCGACCAATGTGGTTTTATAAAAGGTAGATCGGCGAATGAAAACGCTGGACTTGTTTAGGATGTGATTGGTTATTGTAAATATAAAAATTCAGATGGTATTATTTTATTCTTAGTCCTCCAAAAAGCGTTTGACAATGTTAACCATTCCTTTCTATTTGAAACTTTAAAGCGTATGAACTTTAAGAAATCATTCATAAGTTGGATTAAAATGTTATATAAAAATGCTCATGGCAGAGTAATACAATGTGGTTGGTTATCTGAGACGTTTAGTATTTATAAAGGCGTTAGACAAGGATGTCCACTGTCAGCATTGCTGTTTATTTTGGTTGTAGAGATTTTAGCGATTCGTATTTTAAAAAAAAAGGAAATTGAGGGAATAAATATTACAACAAATTGTTTGTATTTGCCAGATAGAGAGATAAAAATAACTCAGTTTGCTGATGATACGACAATATTAATTTTGTAGATTCAATAAAGTCTGTTAATCATGTTATGAAAGAATTGGAGGCGTTTGGCAAAGTTGCAGGCCCCAAAATAAACTGGAATAAGACAAAGATATTAAAAATAATGGATTTTAATTTGGGAATAAATTAATTTGATTTCACTGAAGAACCTGTTAAATATTTAGGAATATTTGTGGGGAAAAATGAAGAACATGTACGAAGGTTGAATTGGGAAGGAAAAATTGAAATAAAAAAACATGGAAAATGAGACGGCTTACATGTTATGGGAAAATAATCATTATAAAATGCTTAATTGTACCTCAAATCGTCTATGCAGCAACGGCGGTTCCGATGCCAGAATATATTTGCAAGGGATTGCATAAGATTATCTATTTTTTATGGAACTCAAAGTGTTAAAAGGTTAAACGTAATATTCGTAATAGACCAGATGTGGAAGGAGGTCTTTGGATGGTCGATTTATATGCAAAATCATAATCACTGAAACTATCATTGATATATAAAAAAATTTGTATTGATGATACAGTATGGAAAACTCTTTTCTCCTTTTGGATGAGCCACCTAGGAGAAATTCTTTATTGCTTTCAACTTAATTGTCATCCAAAACACATGATTGATTTATGTAGAAAGAAAAAATTACCAATATTTTATACTGATTTACTAGTTACATGGGCTGAACTACGTTATATAGATAAATTGAGTGTTAAAAATGTGTATAATGAAACACTTTGGAATAATAGTAATATTGTAATAAATAAGCATCCATTAATTCTTCATGACTGGAAGGAAGCCGGTATTTTTTTAAGTTAAAAATGTAATATATAAAGGTAAATGGAAAGATGCTTCCTGTTATAGTGACTCATTAGATGTTAATAATTTATTGTTTGCATTTAACATGGACAAAATGTTTACATGATCGCATTATCTCTTATTCATTCTAGTTCCAATGTTTTCTGACTGTTTTCAAGACAATATCATGTTTGTCGATCATAGTTCTATGTAGCTTGATGTCTCATGTTATTTCTTAATAGGGAAAAGCAAACTAATTAACTATTGTTGAATTTTAGCGACAGTCGTTCGCCATTGCTACTCTTTAATGCTGCTATGACGTGCAGTAACAAATTGAAATGTCAGGACTCATGAAAAATTCGTTTAACAGTTGATTGCGCTTGGTTGAGCCCACTGTTTGCAGGAATTAGCTGAGAGAGATAGACGCGAACATTCTCACCATTTATAACGGCGGAATATTATTTTTTTTCTTCACCGCCTTTACAACGCTATTTGAATGGGAAAAATCTAATGTTAGGCTCCATTGGGGAAGTTTACATTGTTGTTAAGAAATTTAAGTTGATTCCTCTCGGTTCATTCTATTGTTCGGACTATTAAGCTGAGAGAGATAGAAGTTGACATTTTCATGACTCATGACTTAGACGAAAGGTTGAGCGGTGTAACTGTGTCCTCCAACATTGCAGTTGCAGCCAACTATGCTGAGGGAGAATCCATGCTTCCAGTCCTTCGAGCAGAGATTATAGGGCAGGGTTCCAGTAAGGTCCAGGGGAACGTCTTGCTAGACTCGGGTTCCCAAGTTAGTGTAGTCAAGCAGTCCGTGGCTGATAAGCTGCATCTTCAAGGCAAGAAGACTGCTATCACAATTAAGAAGATTGGCGGACAGCAAGAGACAGTAGAAACTCATGTTTATCGAGTTCCGGTGAAAGCGGTTGACAGTAAGTTGCCAACTTACATGATACGAGCAGTAGCCCTACCATTCATAAGTGACGTGGAAGAAGTAGACATCAAGGAAATTGCAGAAGTACTGAAGATCAATCAGCAAAGTCTTCATCGCCAAGGTGGAGATATCGACCTGTTGATCGGCATAGACCATCCCAACCTTCACACAGGTCATACACGAGAAGCAGGGAAGTTGATTGCAAGAAAGTCGCCAATAGGTTGGGTAGTATTTGGACCTACTCAATCCTCATCCGCTACTAGTAGGGTCCTCCATGTTCAGCTAGCATCACCAGTGGACCTATCGGACTTCTGGAACATCGAAAGCATGGTGTTCAGAATAACTGTGATTGTAAACCGGCTGGCATGAGCAAAATAGAGAAAGATGAGTACGACGTCATCTACAAGTCATGTGAGAAGAGAGGGAAACAGTGGATGGTTCCATACCCGTGGAGGAAAGATCCTCATCTACTGCCTAATAACTACATCCAGGCAGAGAAAGTTCTTGAGTCTACAGAGAGAAGGCTAGCCAAGAATAGTGAATACGCACAGGTGTATGACAAGCAGATGAATGAGATGGTAGAAATGGGCTTCTCACGCAAGTTGTTGGAGGAAGAAGCATCTTCATACAAGGGACCAATTCACTATGTATCTCACCATGCAGTAATCCGCCCAGAGAAAAGAGTACCCCAGTAAGGATTGTTTTCAATTCGTCAGCAAGTTTCCAGGGTCACACACTGAATGATTACTGATTAAAGGGTCCAGATTTACTGAACAATATGCTCGGGGTGCTTTTGCGGTTCAGAGAAGAAGCCACAGGTGTGATAGGAGATATATCAAAGATGTATCATAGAGTAATGACCCCAGAAAGTGATCAGCAAGTTCACAGGTATCTGTGGAGAAACCTACAGACCGACAAGAAGCCAGATGTGTATGTTAAGACAGTCTTGACATTCGGCGATAAGTCATCGCCTGCCATGGCACAGATCGCCCTTAGACGAACGGCCGAAGAAGGGGCAGAGAACCACCCGGAAGCAGCTCGCATCATTCGAGAGGATACGTATATGGACGACATATGCTTTTCAGTGTCTTCCAAGGAGCAAGCGGTTAAGCTAACGGAAGAGCTAGACACCGTATTGGCGAATGGAGGCTTCCGCGTCAAAGGGTGGTCATCGAATGAACGATTGACAGATAATGATTCAGGTGAACAGAAAGAATCTAATCTGCTAGAATCCACAGATGAAGAGAAAGTCTTAGGGGTTGGATGGAACAAAGAGACTGATACCTTATCATACAAGGTAAAGCCGGCTGAGTCTGAACCATCACTTACGAAAAGGAAAATTCTGGGTCGTATCGCTCGGATTTTCGATCCTCTTGATTTGCAGCCGCCTTCCTCGTCAACGCCAAGATCGGCATGCAAAGACTGTGGGAGTTAGGACTAGGCTGGGATGCGGAGTTACCACCTGAAGAAGTATCAAGATGGATAGCACTGTTCAAAGAAATGAACAACTTGAATAACGTTGCACTAGATAGGTGTTTAACACCACCAACAGCAGAGCAGAAACCGACGTTGTGTATTTTCTCAGATGCGTCAGAAAGTGCATATGGAGCATGTGCTTATTTGAGATGGCAACTCACCAACGGACAGTTTCAAACCAAATTCGTCACAGCTAAGTCGAGAGTAGCTCCTTGAAAAGACTCACGATACCAAGATTAGAGCTACAAGCATCAGTAATGGCCACCAGACTCAGTGCGACAATCAAGAGAGAGCTGAAGTTGGAATTGAAAAGACAATATACTTTGTCGACAGCATGATCGCATTATCATGGATCAGAAGTCAAGCCAGGACCTTCAAGCCGTTTGTTTCAGCCAGAATAGGGGAGATTCAAACTAACTCAGATCCACAACAGTGGAGACACGTGCCTGGCCCTTTGAATCCAGCAGATGACATTTCAAGGCGTATAACCGTCAATGAGCTTGAAGGTAGATGGAAGAGTGGGCCAGAATTCCTAAGCTTACCTGAGGAACAATGGCCTGTCGAAAGAGTTCAACCGGATCCAGACGCGATCGACGAAGAAAACGCAGCATCAAGAGAGTCCTCCACGTAGCCAAAGCAGAGGTAATAGATTGTTCAAGATTCTCAAGCTGGAGGAGACTTGTACGCGTGACGGCCTACATACTTAGATTTGTTAGCAGGTTGAAATCCAGAGTTCAGAAGAAGCAGGATGAAGCTACAGCAACCGACGCATCGCTAACGCCAAGTGAGCTTGATGATGCCGAGACATACTGGATTCAACACGCTCAGAAATCGCTACGCGAGAGATTGAAATCCGCGGATCTGAAATCACTGAGTCCTTTCATCGAGAATGAAATAATTCGCGTTGGAGGGCGAGTCGACAAAGGCCCAATGTCATATGAAGATAAGCACCCCATTCTCCTACCGCGTAATCATCCAATCTCCTTTCTTATCACGCGTCATTTCCATGAGAAGGGTCATGATGGAGTAGCCTCGACAGCAGCTAAAGTCAGAAGGAGATATTGGATCATAGGGGTGCATAGGTTAGCTAAGACAATCAAATACAGGTGTGTAAAGTGTCGATCTATTGAGCACAAGATCGAAAGTCAGAAGATGGCAGATTTGCCTCCAGAGAGAGTGGCCCCATTTACCCCACCATTTCATTATTGTTCATGTGATTATTTTGGCCCAATTCATGTAAAAATTAGCAGGAACAAAACTGCAAAGCATTATGGGGTAATATTTACATGCCTCAATACACGAGCTGTGCATTTAGAGTTGGCCGTCGATTGCTCGACTTCAGAGTTCCTACAAGTGTTTCGCAGATTTTTCGCAATTAGAGGACAACCAGCCCGCATGTTCAGTGACAACGGTACACAGTTTGTGGGCGCAGAAAGAGAACTTCGAGAAATGGTGAAAGGTTGGAACGATCAGCAGTTGAAGGATTTCTGCGCCGAACGTGGAACAGAATGGAGATTCATAACGCCTCAAGCGCCTCATCAGAACGGCACCGCAGAGTCGCTTGTAAAAGTTGTAAAATCGCGTTGAAAAAAGCGATAGGAAACCAAGTGCTCACACCGTTTGAACTCCACACATGTCTACAGGAAGTCGCAAACTTGGTCAATCAACGACCAATCGGTAGATCACCGAATGACCCAGACGATGGTGCATACTTGTGTCCCAATGACACGTTGTTGGGAAGGTCTTCTTCTAAGATACCTCAGGGTCCATTCAAAGAAACTAAGAATCCTAATCATAGAGTAGAATTTGTTCAACGGATTGTGAATGAATTTTGGAAGATATGGAATAGAGATGTGTTCCCATTGTTAGTCCCGCGACGTAAATGGAACACAGAGAAACGAAATGTACGAGTTGATGACGTGGTCATGGTAGCCGACCATAACGCGGTCAGGGGCAAGTGGACAATAGGCAGAATTGTTCATGTCTACCCTGGGTCAGATGGGAAAATTAGGAATGTGAAAGTGAAAACTGTAAACACTAAACTTACCAGACCAATAACTAAAATAGTGGTCATTTATCCATCTGAGGGATATGAAATTTGAGTGTGATATACATGTAGGTTATAAGATAAGGACCATAATTGCCCTCATCTGGGCGGGGAGTGTGTTTCATTGAAACAGCAGTTTCTTTAATCATTTTTTAAGATCTTTTCTTTAAAATGTTATTTGTATCTTGAAGACACCGTAACATGAGTTTTTTGCAGACACATAACGTTCCAGAGAAAATCAGTGTACGAGTTTTCCGGTGGGACGGAATGTCCCCAAAATTATCCCTTTACGTTGAGTTTAACGCCGCCCATAGAGTTAGTGTAAACTATGAAATACTTAATATTTCTTTAATGAAGGATGAAAATTATAGATTAATTCAATGTTGAGATATAAGCTGTGCAAGATTTTGTGTCAACGTGTCAAGTTAATTTGGTATGTGCGTAATCAAATAAGCATATAGCTTCAAGTAGAGTATTTTGCGCGCTGTTAAGACTTTACGTTTTTCAGTCCAATGTAAGGTGTCGTTGAATTAGAAAAAGCCTAAATTCAGTGGAAATTGTAATTTAACGCAGAGACACAAAGTATTGCACAGATATTTGGAGTAAATGAAGTGAGATATTTTTTTATAGCTTATTTACTTAAAAATCAAAGAAACAAAGATTGGTTTTAAGAGTAAGAATTAATTTGACTAGGTTTGACCATCCATGAGTTCTGGCTTGCTAAAAGTAGGTCACTGCTGTTAGGGTCATTTACATAATGAAGTGTCTTGAGGACCTAATATTTAGTTTGTATAAATACTGCATGCATATTGAATTTTGGTTGCTCATAAGAACAAAGAAATAGGTTTATTTGGAGAAAGTAAACATTTACGTATAAAAGGCAATTTATGCAAGTGTATGAATTAAAAGGTTTATTCTTGGCAAATTAAAGAATGCTATTTATATAAGACATAAGTTCATAAAAGAAAAACTTAATGAGTGCGCATAAATTGTATGCGAATTTCTGAAGAATAATTTGGTCATTTCTTTAGTTGTATCAAAAGAATGGAGATTTACAAGTTTGGTAAATTCTCATTTTGGCTGAGTTGAAAAACAGCAACAGTTATTTAGCAAGGTAGAAATTGAATGCAAAAGAAGTCAAATTTGCTTCTGCGCATAATTAATTAGGTCAGTTGTGAAAGTCACTTTGACAGGTGTCTGTGACCAGTTATTGGATTAAGGTGATACATGTATGTGCACATGCTTGTGCTTTGAACATCATACAGTTACTTTATTGGTTGGATTTTTGGCAAGAAATACAGTGAAGCATTCAATGAAATATCTTGTGTATAACTACAAATAAGTATTCTTCTGAAGACTGAATATCTGAATGTTAACACCGGATTTTCTATCTACATTTTCTTTTTGATTGCAGATTGAATAAAACAGTTATCCAATACAAAGCGGCGTCCGTTCCTTTTTGTCGAGTGATCCAATAATAATCATTATTATTATCATTATTATATTTATTATCATTGGTGTTGTTGCTATAATAGTTCATATTGTAATTATTATCATTATTATTGTTGTTATTGTTATTATTCTTATAATTATTTTTGTGCTTCTTCTCCTTTTCATAATCATCTTTTGCAATACGTCATGTGCCCAGGATTTATTGCTATAACGCAACCAAGATGTCTACCAAATCTTTCAATTCGTTGCTGAAATATTATCAAGAGAAAATAAGAAACATTAGAATACATATTTTAAATTAAGATAAAATATTAAGAAGAAATAAGTAGATAAGTAGTTCATAAAGTCTTTAACACTTAATCTAGACAAAGTGCATTTTTTCTCAAAACTTTAATCATCAATTCCCTCATAATGAAAATCAAACTACAGTTAATCTTTACTAACTGTGTATTTAGGCATCAGTAAAAATTAGTGTACTAAATCAATATGATGAGGGTTAATTTTTCTTCAATTTTCTGAACATTGGTCAGTGTAACAAAATTATTCCAACTTTATGGTATCAGTGTATGAAAATACGCTATAATTTTGTTTAATAAATTCATTCGTATTACTGTTAGGTTGTTCGCTCGTTTTATTCTGTACAACGCAAGTGAACGACAATGTTTTGAAAGGTTGTACTCAATTTTTCAAGTCATAGTAATCGACGTCTTGACAAGAGACTATCTTCGTCATGCAGAAAACCGACTGTTATAGCGTTGGTCAATTCCTTTCGTTCGAAGTTTGTTTTCACCTTAAATTCTCCATTTTATTCATATATTAAGCAAGTTTAGCAAAATTCTTTACAGATATCATAAAAATCATAATTTGGTAATATTTACCTCTCAGCCAGCGCGTGACCTTGTCTGTCCATTAGGGAATTTGCGGTTTTGAGGCACAGTTGTTTGCCCAGACCCTTAATAGACACATCACATAGAGGCATGCACTAAAGATTTCTAAATAACTTTAATTATGGAAGCAAGCTTAATTGATGTCTGTTATTAGTACTTAGTACATCTAATATGAATGATTTCGAGTTTTTGGTTTAACTATTTGTTAGAAAGAGAGAGAGGGTAACCAAAAGATGGTGCAATGGGTATGAATACCTAATCCAGTTAGTGGTCGGGTCTTCCGAACCATTGAGAATTCCATTTTCCGTTTACGTGTAATGTCTATGTGGAGTATTTTGGTATATTGGTCGCAATTGACTTAAAACGTTGCATGTTGATAGGTAAGAAAAAAATATTTCATATAAAAACACAAAATCGAGAATATGCATATTTCATTATGTTATTTCGATTTTAAGGTTAAAGGTCAAATATACTGTACATGGTTTCTCTAAAACCATGCTTTGTATAGACTTGAAATTTGGCACACTAATAGACATGAAATGAATAAGAGGATTATTTCAAAATTAAGGTCAAATCATGCCAATGGTATCTTAACTTAGTATGTAAATTAGGGTCAAAGGTCAAACATTTCACTGATCACTATCTCCTAACCATGTGTGGTAGGCACTAATTGGAACAGCCCACCTATACTTGTTCCGAAACAAGTATTACATGTCTAGTTTATTTATTTATCAGGTGGGCTGTATATAATACAGACCACCTTATGTTTTCGTTAAAATTGCCGTTATTAGGTGGTCTGTCGGTATCGACAGATCACCTATTAATTTCGTCAGAATTTTCTTCTTATTAAAATTTATTTTTATTTATTTGCACACTTTTTGTTAACAGGATAACTCAAGATCGGTTTAGTCAATTTCGTTCAATTTTGGCACAGTCATAGGTCATTGCCATAAGACGTGACAGGAACATTTTCAAGGTCATCAAGTCTTCATGACGTCATCCAGGCGCCATTTGTGTTTTTGGGGCACTTTCAACTCATGATCATATCTTCATAACGGAAAGTCATTTTTCATTCATATTTATCATGATCTAGGTCAATATCCGTCCGGTCAATTTCAGGTCAAAAACGCGCGCATGCGCTATCTCTATCCACATATATGGGAAAAACATGCCTATACAAAATTCATTGAAACTCTTCAGAATGGATGGGAACTCCCAATTTTTTTCATATTTGGATAGATTATGAGTTGAGATATGATTTCATGTCTCATTTGATCCTCAATTAACTCATGACGTCATCATAATGGCCTCCGAACTCAAAATTTCAATTTGCATATTATGACGTCAGCATATTTTTGGAAAATTGATTGTTTCTCTGTAAATATTGATCGATTTTCTTCCAAATTTTGATATGTTCTAGCTGAGACAATTCACTACAAATGCAGTTACAACGATTTTTCATTTTGACAAAGGCATCATGGCGTATTTTTGCGATTGAAGGAGGCATGTCAATTTTTCACATTTTGCGTGTATTCTCTATGGGACATGACTTTTTTCAAAACTGGATTCTACATTCCGTCTTTCGCGAGCAATATCTCCGTCGTTTTAGTTTAGTTTTCGCTTAGCTTTGAGTATGTTGTAGCTGAGGCAATAAGCTATCACGAGTGTGCACTTTTTTTCGATCAGATGCCGGGATCATGCTCATATTTCACTTGCAAAGTGGGATTTGAGAATTCCATTTTCCGTTCACGTGTAATCGCTAAGGGAAATGTTTTGGTATATCCGTAACGCACTTGTCAAACCATGCTTATACAAAAACTTTATAGTTCTTGGGATGCACCTGGACCCCAATTTTTTCATATTTTGATAGAGTATGTGTCGAGATATGATTTCATGTCTCATTTGGCTATTACAAATATTCTGACTTCATCATAATGGCCTTGGTACTCAAAATACGAATTTGCATATTATAACGTCAGCATTGAAGGAAAATTGAGTGTAGTCTCAAATACTGATCAATTTTCTTCTCGAATAGCAGCATTTTACAGCTCAATTTGCCAACATTTTTCATTTGATGACGTCATCAAAATGAAAAATGTTGGCAATTGAGCTTGTAGAGAATTGCCTTAGTTACAACATATCAATTCGGAAGAAAATTGATCAGTATTTACAGAGATACACTCAATTTTCCTTCAATATGCTGATGTCATAATTTTCGATTAAAAAAGCCACATGTCAGAAATTTCTTAATTTGCATGTTATGCCTCAGGAAGGTAAATTCGTTCACATCATGATTCTACATGACATTGTTTTTTTAGCAGTATCTCGCTTATTTTTGCTCTATTTTGTCTCAAATTTTATTGAACAGCCCACCTATACTTGTTCCAAACAAGTATTACATGTCTAGTTTATTTTTCTTATTTCGACCCACTTTTTTGTTAGCAAGATATCTTGAAAATGGTTAAATCAAATACCTTGAAATTTGGCACACATATGTATAGGCATATGGTTAAACACGGTAAGGTTTTCAACCTTGACCTTGACTGATGACGTCATCTAGGCGCCATTTTGTGAAATTTTCTGAAAATCAACTCATGATCATATCTTCATAACGGAAAATCATTTCTCATTCATATTTATCATGATCAAGGTCAATATCCGTCCGGTCAATTTCAGGTCAATAAACGCGCGCGTATGCGTACGTCCGCGCGTCAGCGCACGCAAAATTTCAAGATGCTCCAAATCGTCTCAAATTCATTTTGCATAGGTTTCAGGCCATTTTAAGCATTTTATATCGCGCACACGCGCATGCGCGCGCGTTTTCGCGTAACATTACACAACATAGAATCGCCATTTTTTTCTTTCATGATATTTCCCATATTTTTCGAACAATTTGATACCATGTTTATTTCTTTATGACCATTTATAACAACATGAGCGCCGATTCAAGATAAATGTCCGTGCGCGCGTGTTCTTGTAATACATAGCATATATGGGCAAAAACATGCCTATACAAAATTCATTGTAACTCTTCAGAATGGATGGGAACTCCTAATTTTTTCTTCATATTTAGACAGATTATGAGTTGAGATATGATTTAATGTCTCATTTGATCCTCAATTAACTCATAACGTCACCATAATGGCCTTGGAACTCAAAAATGAATTTGCATATTATG
>CP137685.1:13333849-13359781 GCA_037976565.1 Mesocentrotus franciscanus
TATAATTTTGTTTAATAAATCTATTCGTATTACTGTTAGGTTGTTCGCTCGTTTTATTCTGTACAACGCAAGTGAACGACAATGTTTTGAAAGGTTGTACTCAATTTTTTCAAGTCATAGTAATCGACGTCTTGACAAGAGACTATCTTCGTCATGCAGAAAACCGACTGTAATAGCGTTGGTCAATTCCTTTCGTTCGAAGTTTGTTTTCACCTTAAATTCTCCATTTTATTCATATATTAAGCAAGTTTAGCAAAATTCTTTACAGATATCATAAAAATCATAATTTGGTAATATTTACCTCTCAGCCAGCGCGTGACCTTGTCTGTCCATTAGGGGGAATTTGCGGTTTTGAGGCACAGTTGTTTGCCCAGACCCTTAATAGACACATCACATAGAGGCATGCACTAAAAGATTTCTAAATAACTTTAATTATGGAAGCAAGCTTAATTGATATCTGTTATTAGTACTTAGTACATCTAATATTAATGATTTCGAGTTTTTGGTTTAACTATTTGTTAGAAAGAGAGAGAGGTAACCAAAAGATGGTGCAATGGGTATGAATACCTAATCCAGTTAGTGGTCGGGTCTTCCGAACCATTGAGAATTCCATTTTCCGTTTACGTAATGTCTATGTGGAGTATTTTGGTATATTGGTCGCAATTGACTTAAAACGTTGCATGTTGATAGGTAAGAAAAAATATTTCATATAAAACACAAAATCGAGAATATGCATATTTCATTATGTTATTTCGATTTTAAGGTTAAAGGTCAAATATACTGTACATGGTTTCTCTAAAACCATGCTTTGTATAGACTTGAAATTTGGCACACTAATAGACATGAAATGAATAAGAGGATTATTTCAAAATTAAGGTCAAATCATGCCAATGGTATCTTAACTTAGTATGTAAATTAGGGTCAAAGGTCAAACATTTCACTGATCACTATCTCCCTAACCATGTAGGCACTAATTGAACAGCCCACCTATACTTGTTCCGAAACAAGTATTACATGTCTAGTTTATTTATTTATCAGGTGGGCTGTATATAATACAGACCACCTTATGTTTCGTTAAAATTGTTGTTATTAGGTGGTCTGTCGGTATCGACAGATCACCTATTAATTTCGTCAGAATTTTCTTTCTTATTAAAATTTATTTTTATTTATTTGCACATTTTTTGTTAACAGGATAACTCAAGATCGGTTTAGTCAATTTCGTTCAATTTTGGCACAGTCATAGGTCATTGCCATAAGACGTGACAGGAACATTTTCAAGGTCATCAAGTCTTCATGACGTCATCCAGGCGCCATTTTGTGTTTTTTGGGGTATCAACTCATGATCATATCTTCATAACGGAAAGTCATTTTCATTCATATTTATCATGATCTAGGTCAATATCCGTCCGGTCAATTTCAGGTCAAAAAACGCGCGCGCATGCGCTATCTCTATCCACAATACATGGGAAAAACATGCCTATACAAAATTCATTGAAACTCTTCAGAATGGATGGGAACTCCCAATTTTTTTTCATATTTGGATAGATTATGAGTTGGAGATATGATTTCATGTCTCATTTGATCCTCAATTAACTCATGACGTCATCATAATGGCCTCCGAACTCAAAATTTCAATTTGCGTATTATGACGTTAGCATATTTTGGAAAATTGATTGTATCTCTGTAAATATTGATCGATTTTCTTCCAAATTTTGATATGTTCTAGCTGAGACAATTCACTACAAATGCAGTTGCATAACGATTTTCATTTTGACAAAGGCATCATGGCGTATTTTTGCGATTAAAGGAGGCATGTCAAATTTTCACATTTTGCGTGTATTCTCTATGGGACATGACTTTTTCAAAACTGGATTCTACATTCCCGTCTTTCGCGAGCAATATCTCCGTCGTTTTAGTTTAGTTTTCGCTGAGCTTTGAGTATGTTGTAGCTGAGACAATAAGCTATCACAAGTGTGCCCTTTTTTTTCGATCAGATGCCGGGATCATGCTCATATTTCACTTGCAAAGTGGGATTTGAGAATTCCATTTTCCGTTCACGTGTAATGCTATGGGAAATGTTTTGGTATATCCGTAACGCACTTGTCAAAACCATGCTTATACAAAATCCTTTATAGTTCTTTGGGATGCACCTGGACCCCAATTTTTTCATATTTTGATAGAGTATGTGTCGGAGATATGATTTCATGTCTCATTTGGCTATTACAAATATTCTGACTTCATCATAATGGCCTTGGTACTCAAAATACGAATTTGCATATTATAACGTCAGCATTGAAGGAAAATTGTGTATCTCTGTAAATACTGATCAATTTTCTTCATTTCGATATGTTGTAAAGGCAATTTTCAATTTGCCAACATTTTCATTTTGATGACGTCATCAAAATGAAAATGTTGGCAATTGAGCTTGTAGAGAATTGCCTTAGCTACAACATATCGAAATTTGGAAGAAAATTGATCAGTATTTACAGAGATACACTCAATTTTCCTTCAATATGCTGACGTCATAATTTTCGATTAAAAGCCACATGTCAGAAATTTCTTAATTTGCATGTTATGCCTCAGGAAGGTAAATTTCGTTCACATCATGATTCTACATGACATTGTTTTTTAGCAGTATCTCGCTTATTTTTGCTCTATTTTGTCTCAAATTTTAGTTGGAACAGCCCACCTATACTTGTTCCAAACAAGTATTACATGTCTAGTTTATTTTTCTTATTTCGACCCACTTTTTGTTAGCAAGATATCTTGAAAATGGTTAAATCAAATACCTTGAAATTTGGCACACATATGTATAGGCATATGGTTAAACACGGTAAGGTTTTCAACCTTGACCTTGACTGATGACGTCATCTAGGCGCCATTTTGTGAAATTTTCTGAAAATCAACTCATGATCATATCTTCATAACGGAAAATCATTTCTCACTCATATTTATCATGATCAAGGTCAATATCCGTCCGGTCAATTTCAGGTCAATAATCGCGCGTACGCGTACGTCCGCGCGTCAATGCGCACGCAAAATTTTAAAATGCTCCAAATCGTCTCAAATTCATTTTGCATACGTTTCAGGCCATTTTAAGCATTTTATAAAAATCGCGCACACGCGCATGCGCGCGTTTTCGCGCGTAACAACATTACACAACATAGAATCGCCATTTTTTTCTTTCATGATATTTCCCATATTTTTCGAACAATTTGATACCATGTTTATTTCTTTATGACCATTAATAACAAGATGAGCGTCCATTCAAGATAAATGTCCGTGCGCGCGAGCTCTTGTAATACATAGCATATATGGGCAAAAACATGCCTATACAAAATTCATTGTAACTCTTCAGAATGGATGGGAACTCCCAATTTTTTTTTCATATTTGGATAGATTATGAGTTGGAGATATGATTTCATGTCTCATTTGATCCTCAATTAACTCATGACGTCATCATAATGGCCTCGAACTCAAAATCAATTTGCATATTATGACGTCAGCATATTTATTGAAAACGATTGTATCTCTGTAAATGTTGTTCATTTTTCTCCCAATTTTTGATATGTTCTAGCTGAGACAATTTTCTACAAATGCAGTCTGCACAATTTTTCATTTTGACAAAGGCATCATGGCGTATTTTTGCGATTAAAGGAGGCATGTCAATTTTTCACATTTTGCGTGTATTCTCTATGGGACATGACTTTTTTTCAAAACTGGATTCTACATTCCCGTCTTTCGCGAGCAATATCTCCGTTGTTTTAGTTTTGTTTTTGCTGAGCTTCGAGTATGTTGTAGCTGAGACAATAAGCTATTACCATTGTGCCCTTTACTTTTCGATGAGATGCCGGGATCATGCTCATATTTCACTTGCAAAGTGGGATTTGAGAATTCCATTTTCCGTTCACGTGTAATGTCTATGTGGATTATTTTGGTATAGTGGTCATAGCACTTGCCTCCCATTTCGGCGACCCACGTTCGATTCCTGGTGGGTCAATGACCCTGGTGGGTGAATTTTTTTTTTTTTCAATAATTCATAGGAATATGTAATGTGTATGTGTATGCCTCAATCATTGACAATATAATCACTAATATCGCTGAAATGATTCTTTTCCTACCCCTTCTTCTTCATTTACTTCTTCATAGTAGTAGTGGAAGTAGTAGTAGAAGTAGTAGTAGTAGTAATAGCAGCAGTATCATAATAATCATTATGATTATAATTTTTATATTTATTATTATAGTAAATATCGTAATTATAATCATTATTATAGTGATTATTTGATATTGTTATTATTCTTATAGTTATTTGTATGCTTCTTCTTCTTAACATATTTATCGTATACACAGTACGTCATGTGCCAAGAATTTATTGCTATGATACATCCAAGATGTCTACCAAAACTGTCAATTCGTTGCTGAAATATTAGCAAGCCAAAAGAAGAAACATTAGAATTTCTATTTTAAATTGAAATAAATTATATAGGAGAAATAAGTAGAGAATACAATCATGATTTTGGTACTAGGGGATTAACATGGACATAATGCACTTGTTTACATGACCACATTATCTCTTATTCATTCTACCTCCAATGTTTTCTGACTGTTTTCAAAACAATATCATGTTTGTCGATCATAGTTCTACGTAGCGTGATGTCTCATGGTAATTTAAGCAATTTAAGCAACAATTTCTGAATTTTAGCGACAATCGTTCGCCATTGCTGCTCTTTATTACTACTGTGACGTGCAGTAACAAATTGAAATTTCAGGACTCATGATAAATTCGTTTAACAGTTGATTCAACTTGGTTGGTTCTATTGTTCGGATTTTTTAGCAGAGCGAGATAGAAATTGACATTGTCATGGCTTACGACTTTGCATTAGAGTTTATCGTTTCTACAATGCTATTTGAACAATATTTGGTGACAAAAGACGGCATTTCTATGTAGCGTCAAAAGAAGTCAAATAACAAAAACATGGCAGATAAAAAGATCCTCAGTACTGGGTCTAATTATTTAAAGAAAACTTAATTTGAACCCGGCCATGTTCTCTCTTCTCTCTCTCTCGTTTGTCATTGCCTTCAATCTCCCTCTTTCTTCATTCTTACCACGGAATATGTAATGTGTATGTGTATGCCTCAATCATTGACAATATAATCACTAATATCGCTGAAATGATTCTTTCCCCCCCCCTTCTTCTTCATTTACTTCTTCATAGTAGTAGTGGAAGTAGTAGTAGAAGTAGTAGTAGTAGTAATAGCAGCAGTATCATAATAATCATTATGATTATAATTTTTATATTTATTATTATAGTAAATATCGTAATTA
This sequence comes from Mesocentrotus franciscanus, assembly GCA_037976565.1. Lineage (NCBI taxonomy): Eukaryota > Metazoa > Echinodermata > Echinoidea > Camarodonta > Strongylocentrotidae > Mesocentrotus > Mesocentrotus franciscanus. The sequence goes on from CP137685.1 coordinate 13,339,176, forward strand.
TAATCATTATTATAGTGATTATTTGTTATTGTTATTATTCTTATAGTTATTTGTATGCTTCTTCTTATCATAAGTATCGTATACACAATACGTCATGTGCCAAGAATTTATTGCTAAGATACATCCAAGATGTCTACCAAAACTGTCAATTCGTTGCTGAAATATTATCAAGCCAAAAGAAGAAACATTAGAATATCTATTTTAAATTAAAATAAATTATATAGGAGAAATAAGTGGAGAATACAATCATGATTTCGGTACTAGGGGACTAACATGGACATAATGCACTTGTTTACATGACCACATTATCTCTTATTTATTCTACCTGCAATGTTTTCTGACTGTTTTCAAAACAATATCATGTTTGTCGATCATAGTTCTATGTAGCTTGATGTCTCATGTTAATTTTTAGTGGAAAAGCAATCTAAGCAACAATTTCTGAATTTTAGCGACAATCGTTCGCCATTGCTGCTCTTTATTACTACTGTGACGTGCAGTAATTACAAATTGAAATTTCAGGACTCATGATAAATTCGTTTAACAGTTGATTCAACTTGGTTGGTTCTATTGTTCGGATTTTTTAGCAGAGCGAGATAGAAATTGACATTGTCATGGCTTACGACTTTGCATTAGTGTTCATCGTCTCTACAATGCTATTTGAACAATATTTGGTGACAAAAGACGGCATTTCTATGTAGCGTCAAAAGAAGTCAAATAACGAAAACATGGCAGATAAAAAGATCCTCAGTACTGGGTCTAATTATTTAAAGAAAACTTAATTTGAACCCGGCCATATTCTGTCGCTCTCTCTCTCTCTCTCGTTTGTCATTGCCTTCATTTTCCCTCGCTTACTTCATTAAGTTCATTGTTACCACGGAATATGCAATGCCTGTATACCTCATGTCAATTAGAGTCAAAGGTATAACTGGTTGTTGTCCAGGGTCAATGGTCAAATTGTCTCAATCAATCTTCCATACATCCATAATGATCAAGGCTAAACAGTAGAAACTTGACATATGGATAGATCATAATGGTAGAAGCATTTTATATAACAATATGAAATCGTGAAAATTCATTCTTCATTATGTAAATCATTAGCATACGTATCACCTAATTCGTCAAAGTGACGAATTCAAGTCTAGTTCATAGTTGGATAGAGTATGAGTGGGAGATATGATTTCTTATAAAAACAAAAATCTAGAAAATGCATATTTCATTTTGATATTTAGATTTGAGGGTCCAAGGTCAAATATACTGTACATGGTTTCTCTAAAACCATGCATTGTATAGACTAGAAATTTGGCACACTAATAGACCTGAATAAGAGGATTATTTCAAAAAATAAGGTCAAATCATGCCAATGTTATCTAAACTACTTAGTATGTCACTAAACATGTGTGGCATGCACTTGGAACAGCCCACCTATACTTGTTATTAACAAGTATTACATGTCTAGTTTTTTCTTATTTCGACCCACTTCTTTGTTAGCAATATAACTTGAAAATGGCTCAATCAAATGCCTTGAAATTTGGCATACATATGTAGAGGCAAATGGACAAAGCACAATAACGTTTTCAACCTTGAAATTGACTGATGACGTCATCTAGGCGCCATTTTGTAAAATTTTCTGAAAATCTACTCATGATCATATCTTCATAATGAAAAGTCGTTTCTCATTCATATTTATCATGATCAAGGTCAATATCCGTCCGGTCAATTTCCGTTTTAAAAAACGCGCGCGCATGCGTATGTCCGCGCGTTAGCGCGCGCGCAAAATTTCAAAATGCTCCAAATCGTCTCAAATTTATTTGGGATACGTTTCAGGCCATTTTAAGCATTTCGCAAAAAACGCGCACACACGCATGCGCGCGCGTTTTTGCGCGGACTGGCATTTTGCAACATAGAATCGCCGAATTTTCTCTGTGATCATATTTGACACATTTTTCCAAGTATTTTGATAACTTGTTCACCTTTTTTTGACCAGTTATAACGCAATGAGCGTCCGTTCAAGAAACATGTCCGTGCGCGCGAGATCTTGTAATACATAGCATATATGGGCAAAAACATGCCTATACAAAATCCATTGTAACTCTTCAGAATGGATATGTGCTCTTTCTTGAATATCGTACTCGGCGGGAGATTTCTTTTATATTCTGGCACAGGTGTTTCTGGGCCCTCATCAATGGGCGACTGGTAGCAGCAGTATCATGAGATAAGCTAGCGTCAGTGGAATAGACCACCAAACAAATCCATAGGCTGGAACCAAATACATGAATTATCAGCGAGGTCAGACAGTTTGGACGATCTGGCTTTACACATCATAAGGAGGACATTTCAATGCCATTAGACGGATAGATGAAATTACAGGAAATGCAAACAAACAAGCAAAATAACATTCAAGCAGAAATTGGAAAAAATATTGCAGGATAGAGGGCCAGGCTAATCATCGAATTTTCGTTCAGCAAAGTTGTTGCGATAAAACTAGTGAAAGCATGCCTCCTCACTTAAATTGTTGTGTCCTTCGTTCGTGGCACGTTCATTCCATTTTGGGTAGAGTTCTTCTTGTTATGTCTCAAGAAGTCATGGCAAAAAAGTGGAAAAACATGTGTCAATGGAGAACGGAGTATATTGATTGAATTTAATCGAAGGTCAATCCAGTTTGGAATTTTGATCTAAGAGTACAATTCTATCATTGCCTGTTACTTGATAAAGCAACGAGTGTTGTGGATAATATTCAGGCTTTGCTGTAGCTTGTTTGTGTCTAAGTCCGAATCATGTCGGTCGGGTACAAAAGACTTGATTATATTTGATTATCTTACCTATGGACAGGTAGTCGAACTGAAAAACATGCCTGTACAAAATTCGTTGTAACTCTTCAGAATGGATAGGAACTCAATTTTTTTTCATATTTGGATAGATTATGAGTCGGAGATATGATTTCATGTCTCATTTGACCCTCAATTAACTCATGACGTCATCATAATGGCCTCCGAACTCAAAATTTCAATTTGCATATTATGACGTCAGCATATTTTTGGAATATTGATTGATTTTCTTCCAAATTTTGATATGTTCTAGCTGAGACAATTTTCTACAAATGCAGTCATTTTTCATTTTTCATTTTGACAAAGGCATCATGGCGTTTTTTGCGATTAAAGGAGGCATGTCAATTTTTCACATTCTATGGGACATGACTTTTTTTCAAAATTGGATTCTACATTCCCGTCTTTCGCGAGCAATATCTCCGTCGTTTTAGTTTTGTTTTCGCTGAGCTTCGAGTATGTTGTAGCTGAGACAATAAGCTATCACAAGTGTGCCCTTTATTTTTCGATCAGATGCCGGGATCATGCTCATATTTCACTTGCAAAGTGGGATTTGAGAATTCCATTTTCCGTTCACGTGTAATGTCTATGTGGATTATTTTGGTATAGTGGTCATAGCACTTGCCTCCCATTCCGGCGACCCAAGTTCGATTCCTGGTGGGTCATTTTTTTTTTTTTTTGCCGTCGTTTTAAATTTGATTTTATGATCTTCTTCGACTATTATAACATATTATCATATACAATCACAAACAATGTAATAAAATGCCTAATTTTGCGTGTTATATCTATAGGAGAAAAATGTAAATCGTTTGGGTACAACCCTATGGGAAATATGAATCCTTGTCGTGTATTAATTTTTTATTCATAGTTGGATAGAGTATGAGTCGGAGATATGATTTCTTATAAAAAAAACAAAATCTAGACAATGTATGTTTCATTTTGATATTTAGATTTGAGGGTCAAAGGTCAAATATACTGTACATGGTTTCTCTAAAACATGCATTGTATAGATTTGAAATTTGGCACACTAATAGACCTGAATAAGAGGATTATTTCAAAAAGTAAGGTCAAATCATGCCAATGTTATCTTAACTACTTAGTATGTCACTAAACATGTGTTGCATGCACTTGGAACAGCCCACCTATACTTGTTATTAACAAGTATTACATGTCTAGTTTTTTCGTTAGAATTGCCTTTATTTATTTATTATTATCAGGTGGGCTGTATATAATACAGACCACCTTATGTTTTCGTTAGAATTGCCTTCATTATTTATTTATTTATTTTTTATCAGGTGGGCTGTATATAATACAGACCACCTTATGTTTTCGTTAGAATTGCCTTCATTATTTATTTATTTATTCTTTATCAGGTGGGCTGTATATAATACAGACCACCTTATGTTTTTCTTATTTCCAAGCACTTTTTTGTTAGCACGATAACTTAAAAATGGCTCAATCAAATGCCTTGTAATTTGGCACACATATGTATAGGCATATGGACAAAGCAAAGTAAGGTTTTCAACCTTGACCATGACTGATGACGTCATCTAGGCGCCATTTTGTGAAAATCAACTCATGATCATATCTTCATAACGGAAAGTCATTTCCCATTCATATTTATCATGATCAAGGTCAATATCCGTCCGGTCAATTTCAAGTAAAAAAACGTGCGCGTACGCCATTATTAGCATTAGCATTTCATAAAAAAATCACGCACACGCGCATGCGCGAGCGTTTTCGTTCGTCGCGGCCGAACGCAAAATAATTCCTCCTAGATTCTTTTTGACACGATATTCCTTTTTTCCGAACAATTTGATACCATGTTTATCTCTTTATGACCATTAATAACGGAATGAGCGTCCGTTCAAGATAAATGTCCGTGCGCGCGAGCTCTTGTAATACATAGCATATATGGGCAAAAACATGCCTATACAAAATCCATTATAGCTCTTTTGGGTGCACCGGAACCCCAATTTTTTCATATTTGGATAGAGTGTGAGTCGGAGATATGATTTCATGTCTCATTTGGCCCTCAATTAACTCATGACGTCATCATAATGGCCTTGGAACTCAAAATACGAATTCGCATATTATGACGTCAGCATATTTTTGGAGAATTGAGGCTATCTCTGTAAATATTGATCATTTTTCTCCCAAATTTTGACATGTTGTAGTTGAGGCAATCGTCTACAAGATTGGCACACATTAATTTTCATTTTAATGAGGTCATCATAGTCAAAAATTCAATTAAAGGCCACATGTCAGAATTTTCTTCATTTGCGTGTTATGTCTATGGAAGGTGAAATTCGTTCACATCATGAATCTACATGACATTATTCTTTGAGCACTATCTAGCTTTTTTGTGCTCTATTTTCTCCCAAATTTTGGTACGTTATAGCTGAGACAATGGGCTATAGAAAATGTGCTCGAAAAAAATGCTCGAAACCCCAAACCAAGTAATTTTCAATACGTTTTAGACAATTTTAAGCGTTTCCAAAATTTCCGCGCGTAGGTCAGTGCGCGCGTATTTGCGCGCATAGCGCTTGCGGGACGGAAAAATACAATATTTGCATCTTTTGGATTTCTTATACTTTGCTTAACAATCCCTTTCCATTTCAGTAATTTTGTATGCATAATGATGGAATACGCGCGCGTCAAAGATAACAACACACGCGGCCGCATATTTGCATTTTTTTCATAAAATATTCCTATGTTTAATTGGCCATAACTTATTAAAATACATGGATAACTCAATTTTGTTTTCACATGTGGATAGAATATGAGTCGGAGATATGTTTTTATGTCTCATTTGGCCATGAAGTACATCGTGACGTCATTATAATGGCCTTGGAACTCAAGATACGAATAAGCACATAATGACGTCAGCATATTTACAAAAACTTGAGTGTATCTCTGTTAAAGGTACTATGTCCCATTTGCAGGCCAAAAAAATGAAAAGGTTAAATTCCAACGGCATTTGAAAGACAATAATAATTTAGAACTTCCCTAAAAAGGGGCTTGAAAATGTCTTTAAGTGGGAAAATAACGACTATTAGTTGTCGAATCGACTTAGGAGCTATAGAGCCAGTAAGTAATAGTCTGATTTTTCAGACCATTGTACCGAATGGTCGTACGTTTTATGCTGCGCAAAGATTCAATCAGTTTAATTTTGGCCATTACAAGAAGTGGGTTATTGATGTAGACAAATGCTCATGTACCCTTTACAGCTCATTTTATGTATGTTATTACCAAAGATGAAAAAGCCAGTCAGTCACTCAATAGTGTCTGACAGTGAAGTCTAGCAAGTAAACGGGTTTCCTTGCATAATTTGAATATTAGGACACTGCTAACGTTTAAATTTCACAGATAGGACATACATGACATATTCATAATTCCTGCAAAGTTCTACAGAATTTGATGTTGGCTGCAAAGGGACATAGTATCTTTAATATTGTTTGTTTTTCTCTCAATGTTTGATATGAAGTAGCTGAGGCGATTTTCTACACAAAAGGTGCTATTGATTTTCATTTTAACAATGGCATCATGGCCCATTCTTACGAGTAAAAGAGGCATGTCAATTTTCCCAATTTTGCGTGTATTCTCTAAGGGAGGTGAATTTTTCTGAAATTTTCATTCACGTTCCAGTCTTAGTTGTTTGAGCAATATCTCGATTCTTTTCTGCCAGCTGCGGATATGTTGTAGCTGGGAAAATTCTGTACATAAAGGGGACATTTAATTTTTTAATCAGATGTTGGAATCATGGCGATATTTTAAATACAAAATTTGATTTGAGAATCAAATTTTCCGTTTACGTGTTATGTCTATGCAGATTTTTTGGTATATTGGTTATAGCACTTGCCTCCCATTCCGGCGACCATCTTTCATAGATCCAAAATGATCAATGATACACAGTTTATACTTGACTTATGGATAGACCATAATGGGAGGAGTATTTCAAAACGGAAGATGAAATCGTGAAAATGCGTTCTTCGTTTTGTAACGTATCACTTAAATCGTCTAAGTGACGAATTAAAATTAAAAATAGTATTTATTTTGTGTCTGTATGGAAGAAATATTTATGATTCTTCCTCGAATTTGTTCGCAAGATATCTCAAGATTCGGTAAAGCAATTGTCATGAAACTTTCCTTGAAGATAGTTCCACGTCCAACTTAGAACTGCGTGACTTTTCAGCGACGCCAAGGCATCGTGACGTCATTATGTGAAATGTCATTAATGGTTTTATCTCAGCCATGCAATACACTATCAATACGTCTTAGATTGGTTTTAAACTATGCTTGTTATTGTCTTACCGCTGGAGACTTAAAGATGTCTTTTCTCGAACTGATTTTGATTCTTTTATACGCTTGAAATTTTCAGATCAAAATAAGATCTAATGACCCTTCGAAGGTCTGATCTTAAATTTAACGACCGTCGATACTCCAGACCTACTGGCAAACGATCTTGATGACATATTTTATGATCCCACGGGGAGTGAAAACTGCCTCGCACTTTTGGTCAGCTAAACGTGTACTTCGCTCAAGGCCCCAATTCAATTCCAAATTTCCAACGTTAAATTACACAAGGGTTCGTATCTTTCTACAAAATAAACGATAAACAATTGGCATGTCAAGTTTAACTGAATGTATGCGGGTATTATATGATGGTCAAAAAGTTGTAACACGACTTTGAATTAAAGAAAATTGTTTTTCTTTTCTTTTCTCAAAGTGTGTGTTGATGAAAGGAAGCAGGGGCGGATCCAGCCGGAGGCGATTTTCAACAACATGAAGCAAATAGTAAGCATCTAAAAACTTCAGATACCTGTTTGATTATGATTAAAATTTGAGTCATTTCAAGTAACAAATAAGACCGTTGCCATGTAAACAGAATGTCAAAGAAGTTGTTATTTTTTAACCACGCCCCCTCCAAAAAATGAAAATAAATGAAGCTAATCAATACAAGGAAACATTAGAATATATCTTGAAAAAAATAACATAGGAAAAAGAACTAAGTAGAGAAAACAATCAAGACAATAGACAATATGTCATAAATTAATGTATTTAAAGGTACTATGTCCCATTTGCAGGCCAAAAAATGAAAAGGTTAATTTCCAACGGCATTTGAAAGATAATACTAATTTAGAACTTTCCTAAAAAAGGGGCTTGAAAATATCTCTAAGTGGGAAAATAACGACTATTAGTTGTCGAATCGACTTAAGTGCTATAAGCCAGTAAGTAATAGTCTGATTTTCAGACCATTGTACCGAATGGTCGTACGTTTTGTGCTGCGCAAAGATTCAATCAGTTTAATTTTGGCCATTACAAGAAGTGGGTTATTGATGTAGACAAATGCTCATGTACCCTTTACAGCTCATTTTATGTATGTTATTACCAAAGAAAAAAAGCCAGTCAGTCACTCAATAGTGTCTGACAGTGAAGTCTAGCAAGTAAACGGGTTTCCTTGCATAATTTGAATATTAGGACACTGCTAACGTTTAAATTTCACAGATAGGACATACATGACATATTCATAATTCCTGCAAAGTTCTACAGAATTTGATGTTGGCTGCAAAAGAAATATAGCTTTAAGTTAACCTTTATTTGAAGAGCTTAATCCATTCCGGTTAATTTCGAGAAAATCATTGTTTTTTAATTTCACACATTTGTCTCTGTTTATTAATCAAATCTATACTACAGGTGGAAGAACTACCACTATAGGTCATACAAATGCAAGTTAGAAAATTCCTGCGTACAGCATGTATTTAATATAATTTTTCATATTTCATTTCTTTTCGAATTTAGCGCCTTTTGGCAGAAATCATGGATATAGCGCCTTTTGACAGAACACTTTTTACAGTCAATATAGAGTTGTTTACTGACATTAGTATAGAAGGATGTCATTTGTGTGTAAATGCTTCTGAATTGTATATTAACCCGTTTGTGAAGCTGCTAAAGTGTAACTTCACGCTATAGCGTAACCTAACGCCTAAGTAACTGAAAAAAAAGTTCACTTCAGCGGATACGCTATACACACTGATACACAACTGTTATTGAGGAGCACACGTTAACCGTAATTTGTAGGGCAACACCCGCGAACCATATAGTGGCTCTGAAGGGCCATCGCGAATCACAAACTTTGAAGTGAAATTCGTGATGATAATATGCGACAAATCGCATATTTTGTAGCGAATTTTTTGATTAAATTAGTTATCTTCTATTTCCTTTATCTCTGCTTTCTTTCTCTTTCTCCCTCTCTTTCTTAATATCTCTCACTTCTATAACCCCTTTCTCTCTCTCATCTCCCTCCCTCCCCCTCATCCCCCTCTCTCTCTCTCCTATCTCTCTCTCATCTCCTTCTCTCTTTCTCTCGTTATCCTTCTCTCTCTTTCTCTTTATCTGCCTCCGCCCTTTCTGTTTATCTCTCTTCTCTCTCATCTCCTTCTTCCTTTCTCTTTCTATCTACTAATTGCTGTTTTGCTATAGCCAAGCTTTTCTACATTGAGGTCCAACAATTTGATGGACACACTTAAGGATTTTCAAAGCATGAGTTTGAAGACGAATATTGTGATGAAAAATAAAAAAATTAGGGTTTTCTACGTACAACATAAAACCTAAATAAATTATTGGACACTCCTTCATCAATATTCGTCTTCAAATATATTTGTTTTATAAATCATTGCAGAAGTATGTGCTAAATGACATCCTCTTTCACATCATTAAACAATTTAAAGCATATCTGTACTACTTGTAGCTACTTGCTCCCTCTATACAGAAGACAATGCCTAATCGGCGCCTGTTGGTCCCCATGATCCTCTTTTTCTTATGTTAATTGAGAGCTGAGTTGATGAGATAGCCACCTGTCAGTGACCTCGCTGAGTGGTCTAATCCCTCCTGTCAACACTAGTACGGACGGCCTTTAAGTGAAATATTGCAATACATGTTTGGCCAAATTGGGGTTCGAAGGCTTTATCTTCAAATTGTTATCTATTGGTACATAAGGGCCACTAAAGTGTAACCTGCTGCTATAGAGTAACCTGCTGCTAAAGTGTAACCTGCTGCTAAAGTGTAACCTGCTGCTAAAGAGTAACCTGCTGTTATAGAGTAACCTGCTACTAAAGTGTAACCTGCTGCTAAAGTGTAACCTGCTGCTATAGAGTAACCTGCTGCTAAAGTGTAACCTGCTGCTAAAGTGTAACCTGCTGCTAAAGAGTAACCTGCTGTTATAGAGTAACCTGCTACTACAGTGTAACCTGCTGCTAAAGTGTAACCTGCTGCTATAGAGTAACCTGCTGCTAAAGTGTAACCTGCTGCTAAAGTGTAACCTGCTGCTAAAGAGTAACCTGCTGTTATAGAGTAACCTGCTGCTAGAGTGTAATCTGCTGCTAAAGTGTAATCTGCTGCTAAAGTGTAACCTGCTGCTAAAGTGTAACCTGCTGCTAAATTGTAACCTGCTGCTATAGAGTATAAACCTGCTGCTAAAGTGTAACCTGCTGCTAAAGTGTAACCTGCTGCTAAAGTGTAACCTGCTGCTATAGAGTAACCTGCTGCTAAAGTGTAACCTGCTGCTAAAGTGTAACCTGCTGCTTTAGAGTAACCTGCTGCTAAAGTGTAACCTGCTGCTAAAGTGTAACCTGCTGCTAAAGTGTAATCTGCTGCTAAAGTGTAACCTGCTGCTAAAGTGTAATCTGCTGCTAAAGTGTCACCTGCTGCTAAAGTGTAACCTGCTGCTAAAGTCTAACCTGCTGCTAAAGTGTAACCTGCTGCTAAAGTGTAACCTGCTGCTATAGAGTAACCTGCTGCTAAAGTGTAACCTGCTGCTAAAGTGTAACCTGCTGCTATAGAGTATAAACCTGCTGCTAAAGTGTAACCTGCTGCTAAAGTGTAACCTGCTGCTAAAGTGTAACCTGCTGCTAAAGTGTAACCTGCTGCTAAAGTGTAACCTGCTGCTAAAGTGTAACCTGCTGCTAAAGTGTAACCTGCTGCTATAGAGTAACCTGCTGTAGGACTACTAGTAGTAGTTAGCCTTATGATGTTGACGTTGTTACAGTCATCTCCCACGTACTGGAAGCTGATGACCCTTACTTACAAAGATAAGGAGCAGGCACCAAAATAGCAATATGTTGATGTTAGATTTCATGTTGAAAGCGGTATTCATCCCATATCCATGAAATGTAGGAAGACTATTATAACGTACTGGATGAGCTTATAACTGGATGAGCAGATGCAGGCGCGGATCCAGGATTTCTTAGGGGGTGGGGCCCAAATTTGAAATTGTGCGAGCCAAATATTGGTACGTAATAGTGACCACTAAAGCAGTGGCGTAATGAGCAAAATCGTTTGGAGGGGGGGAGGCAGACAAATTCCGCATCACCACTACTCTTACATGCAGGCCCTGCCGAACTTTTTCAAAGTGGGTGTGGGGAGGCTAAAGTATTTACGATCAGGTAGAGCGTAGCGTAAATTGGCGTGGGGTCTAGGGGCAAAGCCCCGGCGGGGTCAAGGGCGAAGCTCCCGGAAGCTCAGGGCGTATGGGCATTTAATTACGGTACGTCAGATGAGCATATTTTTATACCTTATTTGTGACACAGGCATGACACTTATTGGCGTAGGGTCCAGGGGCGGAGCCCGGAAGCTTCGGGGATTTAGGCATTAAATTACCGACAAATGAGCATCCAGGGGCCCGACTAAGGGCCCTAGGTGGGTTCAGGGGCAGAGCCCCCGGAAGCTCAGTGGTTTTAGGCATTTAATTACGGTCAGATGAGCATATTGTGACACTGGCAGGTCACTAATTGGCGTGGGGGTCCAGGGGGCGGAGCCCCCGGAAGCCCAGGGGTTTTAAGCGCTAAATTACGGTCAGATGAGCATCCAGGGGCCCGCCTTAGGGCCCTAGTTGGGTTCCAGGGGGCAGAGCTTAGGGGTTTTAGGCATTTAATTACGGTCAGATGAGCATATATTGATACCTCATTATTTTGTGACACTGGCAGGTCACTATTCTTTCTTTTTTCTCTTTCTTTCTATTTCTCTTTAATATACTTTTTCAAAAAAGGAAGGGGGGAGCTCGAGCCCCGCCGTTTCGCGAGCCCTGACATGTAGGCCTCTAAATAAGCATATTTCTTGGCCTGACTGTAAATTTGGGAATTTTTCATTTTCCAACAAACGCATAAAAAGTATAATTTACTAAAAAGTGAGGAAAAAATCGGAAAATTATATCATTTTAAGCAAAATTTGTAAATCACTAGTATCGAATTAGAAATAAACCATGCTTAAATTCTATTTGGGGGCAACTGCAGTAAATTACACCTGAAATTGCATCATGCGCATTATAAGTTTCAAACGCTTTCTTTCATACAAATACACACAAAAAGTTCCGAAAGCTTGAATGCATACTATTTCACAAGATGTAATAAAACAATATGAATAATTTAATGATACACTTACATGCAAATGCATGATCATTTTTGCGTTTCTTTCTGCCTGCAAAATAGTTTTCTTCTGCATTTTGTTTTGTTGCTGTTATGAGTTTATATTCATATTATTGCTATCAAACAGGAATAAATAAATACATTTGTACGATGATAGTTGTACAATGATGATAGACGAAGCGATAAAATCGCAATTGATCTTTCCTTATTTTCCCTTCTTTCTTCTTCCTCTATCATTCTTTCCTTTCCCTTCCCTTCCTTCTCTTCTCTATCTCTCTTCTTTTTTTTACCGAGGGGGGGCAAGGCCTTTCGCCCCGCCGATCCACCTTGTTGGCTGGGAAAATCGCAACTGATCTCCCCCATCTTTCTTCTTCCTCTTTTTTTCCTTTCCCTTTCACTCCACTTCCTTTCCTTCCCTAATTCCTTCTCTCTCTTTAAGTTTGCTTTGGGGAGCAAGGCCTTTCGGTCCGCCGATCCACACGTTGTTGGCCGAATTAATCGCAACTGATCTCCCTTCTTTTCATCCTTTCCTTCTTCCTCTTTGTTCCCTTTAGCTCTTCTCTTTCCCATCCCCTTTTTAGGGGGGACAAGGGCCTTTTGCCCCCAATCCACATCTTGTTTGCGGGAAAATCGCAACTGATATCCCCCTTCTTTTCTTTTCCTCTTCCTCTTTATTTCCTTCTCTTTGGCTCCTCTTTTCCTTTTTTCTTTCCCTTTCCTTCCTTCTCTTTTATTTGTTGGGAGGCAAGGCCCTTAGCCCCGATCTCCTTCTTTCCCCTTTTCTTTCCTGCTTTCTCTTCTTTCTTTCCTTTTCTCTCCTCTTTCCCTTTCTTTCCTCTTTCCCTTTCTTTCCTCTTTCCCTTTCCTTCTTTCCTTCTCTTTCTCTTTTTGGGGCGCGGGGCAAAGCCCTGCCCCCTCTGGATCCGCGCCTGAGCAGATGATTAACTGTGATGTAGATGCTGGACATGGTGTGGTGACGGTCAGTCCCTAGATCTCATCACGCCTAGCCTAGCCTCAGCTCAGCTCCACGCACGCGCGCGCCGATAACACGAACGATACGGTCGCTATGCCCGTTCGCTGAAGTGAACTTCTTTTCAGAAACTTAGGCGGCAGGTTACACTTTAGCGGAGTTTTCACTTTAGCAGCTTAACACCCCTTTTTTCCGGGAACCTGGTATACCAGGTTCCCGTGGAGCGCACTCACAGACGGGAACCTGGTATACCAGGTTCCCATTATAGGCATGTAAATGACGTCTTTACAGGCCTAAAATTGCCTTCCCTGCCACTAATTCACTAAACTAGTTGATTTGAGGGTATTTCCAAAGTATATACTATCATTACCCATTGCTCCTGTTTTGTGTACTTTCATATTATTCACTATAATTGTACTTTTCATAAACATGTCAAGTTTTCTCTCACAAGAAATTCGTATAGCAGCGTATACAGTTCCGCGGTGTCTGTCCCATAGATATTGACTTTCGCTGAGACCTTTCCATACACAATTACTGATACTGCTGGTACTTCATTGGGAGCAGCGTAATCCGCGCTCGCCCTGTAGAAGCTTATGACGGCACGCACCCAAATACCTTACCTCCGCTCTTCTATTGTTGGAGTTTATAACCATGACAACGAACTTGACCCTTGGCCACGTTCATTGTTCCTCTTACGTAACTCTTACGTAACAGTAGGTGGGCCTAAGACATAACTTTTTCATATATTCTATATAGGTCAAAATTTGCCAATTCTTAGAACTATTACGTTTCCCTATCATCTTCCGCTCTAGAATCCTATTTTTATTTTTATTTGTTGTGTCCTTTATATTTTTTCCTGTCTTCCTCTTCAAGATTTCTTCTGCTTGTGTAGGGAATTTATAACTTCCAACTTATAACTTATAACTTAGTCTTGAATTAATTTTCCGATATACCTATTCTAAGTGCTCTTTCAGCATGCGATTGTCCCCGCCAATAATCCTGCCACAGTTGCTGGTTTCATTGTCATATTATTTTCTGTCATCCCTGTGGTCGCGAAGAGCCTACCACAAAGTTTCTATCCGTTTCGCAAGCACTTTTTTCCATCGCCTACATGACTATGCTTATTGCTTCCAATTTGCAAAAGATCCCAGTGGCGGATCTATGGGGGGGGGGTGGGGAGAGGTTAGGGTTTAACCCCCTTGGGCTGCCAAGTGAAAATGTGATGTGAATAGAAAACGCCATCATGTGTCCAGACCACACAGTATCCGCTGCTTGTTATGGTCTCCATTGTGTTAGTAGATGCCAGGAAAACATCACTTACGAAGGTTCAAAATAGCAACAACAAAAATCGCCTAGTCGCTACCCGGCTCGGACTTCGCGGCTCGTGGACGATGTTCCGCATCGTCATTGGGTCGAACCCCTTAAACTGTTACTGTGATTTAAAAAGACGTTATCATGCACTGCTTTTATGGTCTCCATTGTGTTAGTATATGATGCCAGGAAAACATCACTTACGGGGTTCAAAATAGCAACAACAAAATCGCCTCGCCGCTGCGCTCGTGGACGATGTTCCGTGTCGTCATTGGGTCACCCCTTAGCAAAAGCTAGATACCATCATCCGCCCCTGGATCCCTACTCTTGAGGGGGTAGGAGAAAGCAATTTTACGTCATATTACTCCAGGAAGTGCCTAAAATGCACCTAATGTGGTTCTAAAATTGCAAATGCTTCCTACCAAGGAGGGGTACTGACCCCTCCCAGACCCACCCGCTCGGTCGCTCCGCCCTGTCGCTGACGCCTCGCTCTGTCGTTTTCATATATTTCACCCCATGCGTGTTAGTAGATGCCAGGAAAACATCACTTACGGGGGTTCAAAATAGCTCCCCAAAAAAAAAAAAACAAACAAACAAACAAACAAACAAAATCGCCTCGCCGCTACGCGGCTCGGACCTTGTGGCTCGTGGACGATGCTCCGCATCGTCATTGGGTCGAACCCCCCTCAAACTGTTACTTGATTTAAAAAGACGTTATCATGAACTGCTGTTTATGGTCTCCATTGTGTTAGTAGATGCCAGGAAAACATCACTTACGGGGTTCAAAATAGCCCCGAATCGCCTCGCCGCTATGCGGCTTGACTTCGCGGCTCGTGGACGATGCTCCGCATCTTCATTGGGTCGAAACCCCTTAAACTGTTACTTGATTTAACAAGACGTTATCATGCACTGCTTTATGGTCTCCATTGTGTTAGTATATAGATGCCAGGAAAACATCACTTACGGGGTTCAAAATTAGCACCCCCAAAATCGCCTCGCCGCTACGCGGCTCGTGGACAATGTTCTGCATCGTCTTGGGTCAACCCCCTTAAATGTTACTTGATTTAAAAAAGACGTGTACTTATCATGCACTGCTTTTTAGTCTCCATTGTGTCAGTAGATGCCAGGAAAACATCACTATGGGGTTCAAAATAGCAACAAAAATCAAGCCTCGCTGCTTCGCGGCACGTGGACGATGCTCCGTGTCGTCATTAGTCAACCCCCTTAGCTAGATCCCATCATCCGTCCCTGATCCCTACTCTTTGAGGGGTAGGAGAAAAAGCACTCCTTACGTCATATATTACTCAGGAAGTGCCTGAAAATGCACCTAATGTGGTTCTAAAATTGCAAATGCTTCCAACTCAGACCCAGACCCACTCTGCTGGTCGCTCTGCCCCTCACGCTGACGCCTCGCTCCATCGTTTTTCATATATTTCGCCCATGCGATGTTGTGCCCCGGTGAATTTCCGGTCCGCCACTGCACGCTACACAACTTAATGAGTTTGATACATTGTTTTCACTGCGCACATCTCAATAACTCAGCACGCTGTGGACATAAACTAAAGAATACATTGTTGACGTTTAGATGAGAAACATGTGCATTTACCATGTATGATAGGTTTGTAAAGATAGGCGTGTATGAATGAAAACTTTGTTATTTAGAATGACCCAAGTGAAATTGAATTGTACGGACGTCCGATTTGCCATTGTTGATGAAATGTAAATGCAAAAAATTTGTAAGCGGTTGTTAAATTGAATGAAACAAGTGCTAAATCCATTGACCGAATAATAAAATCATAAGAAAAGTGTTATTTTGAATGAAATTTACACGCCGACAGCTTTATTTCGCGAATTTGAATGAACTTTGTATCAAAACGAATGAAAAGCGCACGAAATTGACCGAGAAATCCTATATTATCTTTCAAATGCCGTTGAATAACCTTCATTTATCTGCAAATGGGACATAGTACAGGAACTTTGGAAAGCACCAGATATATCATTAATGATCAAGGCTACAAAGATGAAAATTGACATGTGGATAGACCAGAAAGGGAAGAAAGATTTTAAAGATAAATGTAAAACTAATATGCATGTTTCATTATGCTAAACATTAGCATGCTGTATCATTTATTTCGTCAAAGACGATTTAAAGTCTAATTGGTATTTACATCATTATGTTGTTAAGATAATAGTTAATATTGTAATTATTATCATTATTGTTATTGTTATTATTCTTATAATTATTTTGTGTTTCTTCTCCTTTTCATAATTATCTTTTGCAATACTGTCATGTGCCCAGGATTATTGCTATAATGCATCAAGATGTCTACCAAATCTTTCAATTCGTTGCTGAAATATTATCAAGAGAAAATAAAAATATTAGAATACATATTTTAAATAAAGATAAATATTACGAAGAAATAAGTAGATACATGCAGTCATGACAATAGACAATATGCCTAAATTATTGCCTTTAAGCTAACCCTTTATTGAATCTGGCTGAGTTTTACTTGGTTATTTGGAACTGATGATTACCATGTACAAAATTAGATTGTTTACAATTTGATGAATTAAAAGTTGTATAATTTCAAATGACTACTTTCTATTTTCTATGCCTCTGGTATAATAGTTTGTCTGGTTGCTATAAGTTATGATGGATGAGCGTTGGGCTGTTGTAATGAATACGAATCAAGAAATATCGGACTCTTCTAGGGAATATTATGATTTTAACAACATGAAGCAAATAGTAAAGCATGCAAAACTTCAGATGCCTGTTTGATATGATTAAAATTTGAGTCATTTTAAGGAACAAATAAGACCGTTGTCATGAAAACGGAATGTCAAAGATGTTGTTATTTTTAACCACGTTCCTCAAAAAATGAAACAAAATGAACCTAATCAAATGCAAGGAAACATTAAATATATATTTTAAAAAAAAAAATAATAGGAAAAGAACTAGGTAGAGAATACAATCATGACAATAGACAAAGTGTAATAAATTTATGTCATTAAGTTTACCCTTATTTGCATCTGGCTGAGTTTTGCTTGTTATTTGGTACTGAGGATTAACCAGCCTTCCGGGAACCTGCTATACCAGGTTCCCGTGGAGCTTACCTCAGACAGGAACCTGGTATACCAGGTTTCCATAATAGGTAGGTAAATGACGTCTTTACAAGCCTAAAATTGCCTTCCTGCCACTAATTCACTAAAATAGTTGATTTGAGTGTATTTCCAAAGTATATACTATCATTATCCATTGTTCCGTTTTGTGTACTTTCATATTATTCACTATATTTGTACTTTTCATAAACATGCCAAGTTTTCTCACAAGAAATTCGTATAGCAGCGTATACAGCTCCGTGGTGTCTGTCCCATAGATATTGACTTTCGCTGAGACCTTTCCATACACAAATACTGATACTGCTGGTACTTCATTGGGAGCAGCGTAATGCGCTCGCCCAAGAAGCTTATGACGGCACGCACCCAAATGCCTTACCTCCGCTCTTCATTGTTGGAGTTTATAACCATGACAACGAACTTGACCCTCATTACGTTCATTGTTCCTCTTACGTAACTCTTACGTAACTGTAGGTGGGCCTAAGACATAACTCTTTTCGTATATTCTATATAGGTCTAAAATACGTTCAAATATTTCTGTCATTTTTATTTGTTTATACTTTGTCAATATTTACAAACTATAATTGTCAAAATTTGCCAATACTTACGAACTATTACGTTTCCCTATTATCTTCCGCTCTAGAACCCTATTTTTGGTTTTATCAGATTAGCTGTTGTGTCCTTTTTGTATTTTTTCTTGTCTCCTCTTCAATATTTCTTCTGTTTTGTAGGGTGTTATGCTATTTCTTTTTATAAATAAAAGAGAAAGTTTTATTCTTTCACTTATAATGTTGTCCACCGTCTTTTAAATAACCCTTTTGTGCTAAAGTATATAATGTCCGATGTGTATTATTTCTGTCAATAACATATAATGAACGTATCATTTTATTTTGATGCAACAGAGATTTACATACCAAATCAATACTTTTACTTTCTATAATTTGTGTACAGTAACATTCTTCTCATTTCGACATTATCAGCCGCTCGTTCTCTATTTTCGTCCTATAATAAATATAAGGTATAATGTGTACATCATTAGGGATATGTTATAATAATTTATCTCAAGGAAGGGATGATGCCGGGATAAATGCAAAGGCTAAAACGACATTGACAGAAAGACAGAGATAGAAAGACAGACATACAGACAGACAGAGAGTGGGAGAGAGGGAGAGAGAGAGAGGGCAGGAGAGATAGAAAGTTGGACGTAGTATGTACTGTATTTATTATTATGATAATTGTCTCTCGATCACCCCAGCTCTGATGTTTTTTCTTAAGTTACTTTCTTTTGTTTGTTTATATCTGTCCGACGTAAATAAGTACCGTCAATATAGCATAATAAACTTTTTTTTTCCCTCGTATCATTTTGATGCAACAGAGATTTACATTCAAAAGTTTTACTGTTTTTAATTACTGTACAGTAATATTCTTCTCATTTTGAAATCATCAGGCGCTCGTTCTGTGTTTTCCTTCTCCATATCGAGGTTATGGTATAATAATTTATCTCAAGATCGAAATAAATACTTTCAGAATAAAAGCAAATAGCGGAACGGAAAACAGTACCAAAGATGGAGATGGAAAATATCGCTGAGAAAGCGAGTAAGAAAAGCGGAAGAGAGCAAGAGACATGAGAGAGACAAACAATCATTACTCATGTCATCTGTTCGTCTGTGACATTTTACTAAATCATATTTTAATTATTCCTTTATCTTTCCATGACTGCTATTCGTTTAACAGTTGATTGCGCTTGTTGAGCCCACTGTTTGCGCGTAATTAGCTGAGAGAGATAGACGAACATTCTCACCATTAACGACGGAATATTAGTATTATTCCTTTGTTTTCACCGCCTTTACAATGCGTTTGAATGGGAAAACAAATCTAATGTTGGCTCCATTGGAGAAGTTTCGTTGTTAAAGAAATTCCAGTTGCTTCCTCTCGGTTCATTCTATTGTTCGGACTATTATGCTGAGAGAGATAGAAGTTGACATTCTTATGACTAACGACCTTGCATTATTATTCTTATTTGTTCATCGTCTCTACAATTCTATTTGAACAATATTTGAAGACAATAAACGGCAATCTGGTAATATTTGTGTGTAGCGTTGCATTACAATAACATGGCATATAAATGATCATGAGCACCAGGTTTAATAAATTTAACGAATACTGAATTTGAACCCGGGCTATGCTCTCTCTATCTCTTTTTCAATCATAGCGAATATAATCACTAATATCGCTGAAATGATTCTTAGTCAGGTGGCTTAGTAAAATTACTGTTACTTGCCGGATAAAAGCACCTTTTTGGTGTACAGGGCTTTCTTAGCACCTACTAAATGATATTAGGCTAGGAGCCCCCGGCAAAAAAAAAAAATTCAATTTAAGGGTGTGGGGGCGGGGCGTATTTTTGGAGCCCCAATAATGTTATAACATTGATTTGTTGTTATACAAATGCCATTTTGGTGCAGGGTTTTTCCTTAGGACCTACTGAAATATATTAGGTAGGAGCCCCCGGCACGAATATCATATAAGGGTGTGGGGGCAGGGCACGCTCGTAGTCCACAAATAATTCATAAGGTAATATACCATTGGTTTTTGTTACAAATGCCATGGGGCCTCCAATCACACATATATGAATAGTAATGCCGGGGCTCCTTTATCCTACCATCATTCAGCAGGTCCTAAAGAAGCCCTGTACCAAAAATGGCGTTTGTACAACAACCAATGTTATAATTATTATGGGGCTCCAAGACGCCCCTGCCCCCACAGCCTTAAATTGAAATTTTTGCCGGGGGCTCCTAGCCTAATATCGTTGAGTAGGTCCTAAGGAAACCCTGTACCAAAAATGGTGCTTTTATCAGCAATTAAGTAACGGTAATTTTACTAAGCCACCTGACTAACGTGCGGAAGTAGCACAGGGCTCTGATCTCGAGTAGGCCTACGAGTGCGCGCCATTTGCCAAATAAATCA